>PVJH01000812.1:0-260779 GCA_004026705.1 Nesogale talazaci | reverse complement strand
TCCACCTCCATCACCTCCACCACCTCCATCACCTCCACCACCACCTCCACCTCCACCTCCACCACCACCACCATCTCCTCCATCGCCTCCACCACACACACACCAGGGCCCAACAGAGCCAGAGGGGTAATCTAAAGAGTGCTGCTTTCTGACTTGCTCCCATGGGGGTGAGAGCACCTCCATTTCAGGTTTCTGAGGGAAGAATATAAGTGTTGTCTACCCCAGACAGCTCTCTCAGCCCCACACTGTGTATGTGGGTTGTGTCTCCTCTGGGCCCTGAGAGCCTTCTCTCCTCCCTCAGTTCATTCATCCCATCATGCATCCATCTATTCGCCACCTGACCCTGCTCATGGCGCCTGGCGCGCTCACCTCATTTGGAAACCTTGCCTGGGTCTCCAGGCGCCCCTCTCGTGTGTTCTCTCCACAGAGGCTCAGCACACTCCCGGTTTGGGCCGGGCCGCCACAGGAAGTCAAACAGGGCTCCAGCTCGAAGGAGGCTGTTATCAGGTGGGTAGAAAGACAGACACAATCAAGGGACGATGAGGAGCTGGGGAGCAAGCAGGATGGGGGTGGGCGGTGGTGGCGTCATGGCAGGCTCCCTGGAGGAGGTCACACAAAGAGATGTGGGTGGAGAGCGGGGACCTTGTCATGGTTGGCATTATTCTATGTATGCTGATTAGAGCTGGCGGACGGTTTCAAGGGCCATTGCCTGTCCTTGTGCACCTCTCCCTCCTAGCCTGCCCCCTGCCTCTTCCTGTAGCCACTGCCCTCCATCCCTGGAGAGTGGATTCTTGCCAGCCAACACGTGTGAAACCCTGAGCTCGAGTCAGATTTGGGGTTGATCTGTGGGCGTCCGTGACCCAGGCTTTATTTTATTTTGGGATCTGGCGCTGGCTTGGTGACAGGGGATTAAAGTGATTATCCCCGATATTGCTCTTGGCAGGACCGCAGCCTCTCTGACGGCAGGCCTTCCTTCCCACTGTCCATCCTCCTGTCCTCCCTGCCAGAGCTCCCCATCTCCCCCCCCCACCGGTGAAGGCTGAGGGTCCCATTGTTCCCACATGAGACCCCAGAACAAAATGCATCTGCTCCCTCCAGAGGCTGCGGAGGCAACTCCCGGCCCAGTTGAGGTGCCTCGTGTCCCTGGAGGGCTGGGGCTGTTTTTAAAAGGAGAAATGCATAGAAGCGGATTCCTCCAGCCTGGGGCGCTCCCAGCAGGCACAGAGGGACAATTCTGCAGAATTCGCTTTCGAGCTTCGGAAGGAGACTTTACACGTGGCCTGCTGTGACCAGAATGCTCCCGTGGGGAATGGTGTTTCAGGGATTGAGTTATTTTTTCTCAGGCGGGAGAGTCCCGATGTGATTCCTGGTTGTCTTTCAGGGCAACTCTGAGCAGCGTTATGAGGCTAAGCAGAAAGGCCTGGCAACCGACTCTTCAAAACTGGCCACCGGTGGCTTGTGGGTGGCACAGGACCCTTGCACACAGGGTTGCTGTAGTCAGGGGCCGGTGCTCATCTCAACCACAGAGATGAGATGACCGTGCCTGGGCTCCTGGAGTCCACCTGGCTTTGCTAACCCTAACCTGGTTCAGCCCTCTCTGGCTCCCACTGGCAGGATCTCAGGTAGCCCAGGGCAACCAGAAGTCCCCTTGAGAGCCACACTGGGAGCTCTCTATCTGGCACATCCTTGGGGCATGGAACAGTGACACAAAGCCAACCGTGCCCTGGGCCCTGATCAGATGCAGGCCCCACCCCACCGGGTTCACAGCCACGTGCAAACGGGGGCCCTCACTGCCAGGCTCGGACTCAGAAAGGTCTGGGCCCCGGAATCGGGCTCGGGAGATCTGCAAACAGAGTCATTGATATTGTGTGCAGAGGTCCAGTGACCATGGAGCGTGTGGGCTCCTGGTTCAAAGGTGAAGCCTCTCAAGAGTTTCACTCCCTCCCAGACCCTTGGGGGCCATGAGCCCTGGAGCACCGTGCAGCTCTCAGGTCTCCCAAGGCTGCCCTGGGTCAGCTCGGCTGGCAGACCTGCACAGACACCTGCTCGTGTCCGGCTCTGTTCTTACCCAGGGGCTGTGATCTGTCTGGGAGCAACTTCCCTCCTGGCAGGACCTCCTGGCAGGGAGCTGGGTGGGCTGGGCTGGACACAGACTCTGACCCCCCAGCAATGTCTCAACCCCAGGTGACCAGTCCTGATCCTTACTTGGGCCCTGCAGCAAGGTTCTGGGTTAGGGTTCTCTTTCCCCACAAGGCTGATTCTGGGGGTTCTACCTCATAGCTGATAGGGCATGGCTTTCCAGCCAGAAGCCTGTCACTTCTTGGATCATAACGTCCGAGTTCACTCTCCTGCTCCAGGCTCAGCGTCTGCATCTGTGAACAACGAGGGTTCCTAAGCCACCTTTCTTTAGCCTTCCTGCCAGCTCTGACCCGAGAAGCCGAAGTGAGTGGGAACTTGGGAAGAGGCCGTGGGTAGAAAACAGGCATCTTTGGGGGAAAGTCAAAATTTGCCTAAAGACTGCAAGCCCCCGCCCCACTCAGAGGCAGGTATGTTTGGGGTAAGACTTGGGAGGAAGGAGGAGAATTCACAGTATGGAGCCATGTTCTAGGCTCTCTCTGGAGGAGAGGGCAGGCAGGCTCTGACCACACCTGTGCGCACCTGGGCCCTGGGGTCTTGGCTCAGGTCAGTCGCAGCGTCATCCATTCTTTCCGAGTGATCGTGAATGATCTCAGAGAAAAAGCGCCAGCTACGGGGTTTGGACCTGATGCCTCCTCTGCCTCTTCTTTTTTCTTTTGTGTTTTAATGAGTTGGTGTGATCCGCAGGGGCCTGTGGGAGAGGGAACCTGCTCCCCTTTTAAGGGCAAGGCGTCTCCCAGGCCTGACTCACCACCTGGCGTTCAGGCCCCCAAGCGTGCACCTTGCCTGTTAAAACGGTCCCAGGCACCGCCCCTCTCTGGGAGGGCGGGACCCACCCCACCCTTCGTGCTTGGGAGGCTGACTCAGTGGTGAAGTCACCTGTTGGCTTCGTTCTCAGACAAGCACCTTCTTGCCTGGCTTGCTGGTTTCCACTGCACCCTAGCTCCACCCGGTCAGTGCGGGATGGGGACCTGGGACAGGTGGCCCAGGAGCAGGTCATCTGCCCGCCCTGATTTGTATCTGGGCTTTGGTTCACCTACTGTTTGCTGCACACTGATGGGCCAGGCTGGGGTGTGGGGCTAGAGACAAAGATCCTGTCTGAGCCGGGCTGGGCAGGGCAATGTGCAGGGAAGGACATCCATACACTGGCATGCTTGAACAAGTTCAGCGGGGGATGCTGGCTTGGGGGAGGGGGAGCCCCTGCCTGCCTGGGCATCAGGGACAGCTTCCTGGCGAAGGTGATGCTGGAAATGAATCTGGTGCCCAAAGCCACCAGACATACCAGCTAGAGGAAGCAGCATGTGCAAAGGCCCAAGGGCACAAAGAAGTAGCTCAGGGGAGCCAGAGTGCCTTCCTAATGAAGAGCAGCATGGGAGAGGACGGAGTCACGAGGAGGACCCAGGGGGCTCAGAGCCATTCTAAGGGCCCCAGGGAGGGCCCACAGCGAGAATGATGTGACCAGGTTCAGTGTTTAGGGCAGTGGTGCTAGTGGCATGGGTGGAAGGTGGGGCTTGGGGCAGGAGGCCCTGGTGGAGCCACGGAAAGATTCTGGACCAGGGCAGGAAGTGGGGACAGAGAAGAGGGAAGAGTTTCATGAGTCCAGGTCCCTTGGTCGGAGACCCAGTTGCCAGAGTCCTGTTTTCCTCCTTGACCCCGACACCATTTCTCTGTGAACCTGGGCATCACCCCTTCCATCGCATGCCCTGCCAAAACAATGGCGACCAGCCTCTCGTTTGTGTCTCCTGTGGGGTGAGCTGAGTCATGAGCCCATTTGACAGGAGTGGGTGCAGACTCACAGAGATTGGGTGCCTCCTCCCCCTGCCCCAATGTCCATCTCCCTGGACAGGACTGTGCCCTGCAGCAGGTCTGGTCCACCGCCTTCCTCTCTCACCATAGCCCCCAGGGCCATTCAACCCCAGCACTCCAAGGGAGAGGGCCTGGCCTCTGTTAAGGCAGCAAAGGTCAGGTCGGATATCCTACATGCTAGCCCCATGACCTCATGACCTAAGGCAGGTCACCTGGCCACTTTGTGCACTGGACTCTTCTACTGACCTCTGGGATCTTGCCACTGGGTGGCCGTGTGGCTTCCATGGCCTGCTATAAGGGGTTCCTGGTGGCACAGGCAGTCAAGTGGTCAGGGGCTGCTTGCCACAAAGGTTGTCAGATCAAACCTTCCCAGAGATGTCATGGTAGAAAAACCTGGTGATAAAATCATTTGAAAGAAGTGTTTCTTTATTCTGCTGGAAGGGGCCCCAGGAACCAAGGTGGCTATTGAGATCCAGTTATTCATCTCTTTGGGTTTGGGGCTCTCTTAATCAGCTATACAAGGTCACAGAGGTGATAGCTCTTCCAACTGTGCCAAAGAAAGGGTGCTGGGGGGTTGTGCGCTGTCCCTGAGAGGTCCACGGCAGGGTGTGTGATCGTGGGTGGTCTCCAGCATCTGAGTCATATTTGCACCCTGTACAGAAAAGGCTTGCCATCTGCATCTAGAAAAGAAGAATCCAGCGCGGACACCTACACTCATCATAACAATCACGGGAGCCACACCGTGTTTCCTTCGGGGGACATGTTGAGGGTCCCCTCTGCCAGCAGAGGCATGCAGAGGCATTGCCTTCTTTTAAGGTGCAGCCAGCCCCGGGTAGACACCCCTTTCTTCCTCTCTCCCTCCGCTGGCTTCTGCTTTACTCGTTCCTTCTCATTCCTTTCTCACTGTCCCCCCCCTTCTCCCTTCTCTCTCTCCCTTCCTCTCTCCCCTCCCTATTCTGCCTCCCAAATTGTCCTAGGCACCTTCTCGGTGTCCAGGGCTCACTGTCTACCGCCCATGGAGAGAAACCCACAAGGAAGCCCTTCGGCTTGACACATGAGAAGCCGGAGGGGGTGTCGAGGTATCTGGGCCAGCAGGACAATGGCCATGGAACGGCACTCAGAAAGGTGCTTGCAGGAAAACAAAACATTTGTGATAGGGGCCCGTGTGGGAGGTGAAGCTGGAGAGAGGGGCATCACGTGCCAGACCAGGGAGAAGGCCTTGATCCCAGGGTGAGGGCAGCCCTGTGGGGTCTGAGCAGTGGGTGGCCACTCCCCTGGGCTGGCAGTGTGGGGAAGGCCAGAGGCTGGGAGACCAGGCAGAGGCTGTAGCAACCAGGTCTCTGGCTGTCGGGCCAGATTCTGACAGCCTGCCCTGCGTGCCTACACCTCTGCCCTCCTCCCTGCCTCCCGTCCGCTCAGTCAAACCTGTACAGGGGATTGGGAAATGGTGTGGGGCATGGGGTGGGAGGGCCGGGGGACACCCTTTCCTTCCTCTTAGTCACCTGTTTTAACTTTCTGTGCAATCTTTCATGCCTGAGTCATGCTAGAGACTGTCGTTCCTGTCTTAGCACCCAGGAAAACTGGGGCAGGGTGCCAAGGGCAGGGAGGGAGGCGCTGGCCACAGCCTGCTTGCTAGCTGCCCCTCTCCTGGACACCAGGGCTCAGGGAATGAGAGGGATGTCTCCCCCCCACCCCGCCCCAGATTTCTGAATGCCTTGTGGCTCTTGGCACAGAGCTGGATGGATGCTGGGGGTCCAGATGAGGCACCAGCAGCCACAGACTGGGGTTGAAGCCCCACCTCTGCCTCAGCGTGGCCTTGGACAAATCACTTCATCTCTCTGGACTCCGGGCTCCTCATCCTGAAATGAAATGATCTGCCACCCAAGGCACATGGTAGATGTACAACGCATACCGCTCCCCTCTTTTCTAGGCAGGTAAGGGAAGTCTTTGGGGTACGGGTTTCACCCCCAAAGAGTTTTTGATGAAGTGGCGACAAGCAACACCTGAGACAATGAGACACCTTCATGGGGCCCGATAATGACACAAGACTTTGCCCAGCCCTTGGGAACAGCAGTTTACATCCTGGTTCTTGGCGGCTCCTGCCAGGAACTGCTGGCTATCCTCTGGCCACCCAGGACTTCTGGACAGTCGTTTGGACAGGACAGGCCTCGCTGCAGGGTCTTTGCCCAGGCAGTCCTACCTGGGACCCTCCCATGCTGCTAGCCACCCACACCTACGGAGATCAGATCAAGTTCCCGATTGTGGTCACCACTGCCACCCTCTGAGCTCGGAACCCCAAGGCCCCACCCCGTGTTTGCAACACCCCAGGGAGACACTCATTATTCTAAGAGGTATCAGGAAACTCTATAGGCAAGAATTAATTTAATGTGCTTAATTAAAAAAGAAATGAAAGCCACCCAGGGCTTTGGTGGGTGAAGGGAGGAGGGAGGGTAACACAGAGCGAAGCCAATGACCTGTGTCAGCTCCCAGGAGGCCTCTCTGGCTGCAGCAGGAGTTGATGTCACCCTCCCCAGTGTGCCCACAGAGCCTTGTCACATTGCTTTTTAATGACGGAGTCACATGCCTTTCTGGACCATTGGACCGGACGCTGTCTCCATGGCAGCTCATACTCCTGGCCAATCTTGCCCAGAAGAGTGGTGATTTGTGCCGCCCAGATCTCAACGCAGACATGAATGTGCGTCTGAGCATCATTCCGCATTCTCAGTTTTCTACTCCACAAGAGCCTTCTTGTCCCCTGGCTTGGTTTTGTTCCCCAGCTTAACTGAGGTTTAGCTCACAGTCCACAAGACTCAGGGAGTTTCTGTGAATGAACACAGTTATGCAACAACACCCACAATCAAGTGTTAGGACATTTGCAGCACCCCCAAAATGTCCCCATGCCCCTTGGCAGCTGGTCTTCCTGCCCCATGTAACCATTCATCTGTAGGTGGCCTTTCGGAGACTCTCATCTGGGATTCTAGTTATCATCCAAAAGCACACGTCAAAATCTATGACCCTGTCCAAGTCTGTGATGAGATCATATGGATAGACTTACAAGAAAGATTATTTCATGCAACTACTCTTCAAATCCACACACCAGTCACTGAAGCCAACGATGAAGAAATTGAACAATTCCACCAACCTTTTCAATCTAAGGTGGATTAAACATGTTCCCTCCTCCAACTCAAAATTATCACGAGGCATTGAAATTATTTTCCCTTTATTTGAGGTGTAATCCATTACCGATGGCTGTAGTTTTTTACCTTAACATCCATATTAGAGTTCTATTGTTTAGAGTCTCCAGCCCCTCGTGCACATGATCACTTTTGGTTTTGGAGAAGATTTTATTATGAATGAGGTGAAGATAGACATAGTAGACCATCATTTGCATATTCAATAATCTGTACACACTTTGCTTCAGCTCATGCATTGCAAACCTCACAAAGTGCTATCACCTCTTCATTCCTGGGCTTCCTGTTTCCATGCCTCCTCCGTTTCCAGCCCTCTGAACTTTGTTCTTGGTAAATGCTGTTCTTTTGATATTAAATGGCAGATCATTCTAATGTGGGGCTGCTGTGTTTAGTTCCAGACCAAAAGTATGACTATGGGCCATAACTTTACAGTCCCACCATTCTCTCCTGGGCCAACAAACCTGAACTCTTCTGATTTTTAGTTTTGTTTCTCATTTTTCCCCTGCTCTAAAAAGAACCTTTTCAGTGTAGTTGGTAGTGGCAGTCCGGCACCATCTAGTTCCTCTGATCTCACAGTCACAAAGACTGATGCTTGTATGGACCATTAGTTCATTGGACTCATTGTTTCCATGTGTCTTTCAACATGTCAAGCCTTTTTCTTTCCTCAATGGAGAGAGATCAAAGTTGCCCATTAAAGGATTGCCCACAGGCTCTTAGGAGCCCAACAGCTACTCACCTAACTAGGACGGAGAGCATTGTCAGTGAAGAAATCAAGCAATGCAATGCACTGGGCAAATCTGCTGGATAAGACTTCTTTAAACTGCCTTAAGGCAGATGTCTCCTTGAGGACTAAGGTGTGCCTGCCCCCAAGTCATGGTGTTTTCAGTCACTTTGTCTGCATATAAACAATGGAGAGTAAGTAAGGAATATTACAGAGGAGTTGCGGCCCTGAATTCATAGTGTCAGAGAAGAATATGAAGGATAATCATGGGTTTCCAGAGGAATAAACAGGCCTATATGGAAGAAGTACAGCAAGAAGATGTAAAGACTTTGTCTCCTATCATTTGGACATGTTCTGAGGAGGGTCCAGCCTCTGGAAGAGGACACCATATGTGATAAAGTGGTTTCCATGAAGAAGAGAAGATTTTTCAAGGAGCCAGATGAACACAGTAGCTGCCAGGATGTGTTCACACATGACCACAATGGTGAGGATGGCAGAGCAGTGGGCACGTGCTGTACTTTCTGTGGTTCACAGAGCTGACTAGAGGGCATCAAACCACAGCATTCCTCTTGCTGAGAGACAGTCACTGTGACTATTAGGTAGCTTGTTGAATGGTTTCATGTAAAATTAACAACTGGAATCACTGGGTACATTCTGTTTTTTAAAAAAACTGTATTCATAGACTAAGGATTATATCACTAATACACCTTGAATAGCTTCCATGTTTATACTATGCCTCAATGACATTTTTTATAATGGCCTCTACCATATGGGTATATTACAATTTTTTGAATCACACACTTGTTTTCTATTTGTTATATTATAGAAGGAATAGTGAATTGGCTTGTGCTGTAGCCTTCTACTTTAGAAATGGAAACCCAAGGACCCTCACAGGCTAACTGATCTGTGGATGATCCTCCCCCCCTAGCTTCGCTAGCTTTGATGCTGGCTGAACCACAAATCAGCTAGATGAGTCCAGGCATTTCCTTGCCCTTTCCAAGCCTCAGAACATTTGAAGGTAAATGGGGGCAGCAACACTCAACTTACAGAATAAGAAGGCTGTTATTTCATGCCCTGCACGAACGAGGCACTTCATCTGTATTTGACCTCTCCTTTTTTATTAAGCTCACCTAACACTGGGATCCAAGGTCTTTCTTGAGCCTTAAAAAGACAAAACATATGTCATTGGGCTGTGGGAGAAGGAGGGAAAAAAGAGGAGTTGGCACCAAGGGTTCAATAGAAAGTAAATGTCTAGAGAATAGTGATGGCAACATGGGCACAACGTGCTTGATACAATTGATGTACAGATTGATGTAAAAGCTACAAGAGTCCCTAACAGAACAATCTTTTAATAAAATAAATTAATAAAAATAAACTCATAAGTGTAATAATTAAAAAAATTATCTTTTGAGGGGCTGGCCCCAACCCCAACTACATGGACAGCACGCTCCTCCCCGCCTCCCCAAGAATTCACTTCAGAGGACAGCACTGAAGCTCCAGCTCCATGAGAGGGACGTGTCTGATCAGAGCACACATGAGCAAATGAAGGGGGAAGGGAAGAGAGTGAAACACATCCTGGCCCACCAAACCCAAGAATGATATCCTGCTCAGAGCAGTCAATGTACTGAGAGGACCATAGGGCTGGCCCTCCCAGGAAACACGGCATCCTCACTGACCCATAGCCCTCCAGGGGACAATGCTGGAGACACAGTGGGGGAATCGTGCCATATTTGACCCCACCATACCAGGCAAAACACTAAGGGCGTGCAGCAGAACAGCAAGGGGAGCAGAGCAAAGAAGTCCCTGGGGAATCCCCAAAATAGGCTGTGGAACCAGGGCACAGCACAACCATCAGAATTGACTGAAAAATACTCCCAAGGTCAACAAACAGACCTTGAACTATTTATAGACTTTTCTTTTGTTGTTTTGTTTTCTTTTGTTGCCTTGTTTTGCTTTGCCTTGTGTTTTTTTGTGCATATTATTGTCTCTGCATGTCTAGCTCGAGGTTATAGGTGGGATAAACAATCTGAAGGAGAAAAAAACGAGGCATGGGAGAGGAGGAGGTGAGAGTGGGGGAAGGAAGTGGGTGTTAACAAACCCAGGGACAAAGGAACAACAAGTGATCTAAAAATCAATGGCAAGGAGGGTGTAGAAGGCTTGGTAGGGCTTGATCAAGGGCAAAGTAACTGAGAGGAATTACTGAAACCCAAATGAAGACTGAACATGATAGTGGGACAAGAAAAAAATAAAAGAAAATAGAGGAAAGAGTTAAGAAGCAAAGAGCATTGATAGAGGTCTAAATACAGGCATGCACATATGTAAATATATGTGATGAGATAGACCTATGGACATATATTTATAGGTTTAATATTAAGGTAGCAGATGGACATTGGACCTCAAGTACTCCCTCTATGCAAGAACATTTTGTTCCATTAACCTAGCATTCCATGAGGTTCACCTACCCGATAAGATGGCTGAAGACACAGACATAAGCAAATGTGGTGAAGAAAGCTGATGGTGCCTAGCTATCAAAAGATATAGTAACTGAGGTCTTAAAGGCTTGAAGATAAACAAGTGGCCATCTAGCTCAGAAGCAACAAAGCCCACATGGAAGAAGCACACCAATCTGTGTGATCATGAGATATCGATAGGATCAGGTATCAGTCATCAAAGACCCAGAACAAAAAAAAATCACATCAGTGTGAATGATGAGGGTGTGTGGAGTGGTGACCCAAAGTCCATCTGTAGGCAATTGGACATCTCTTACAGAAGGGTCATGGGGAGGAGATGAGCCTGTCAGGGTGCAGTATAACATCGACAAAACATACTACTTTCCTTAATGTTTCCTCCCCCTCCTACTACCATGACCTCAATTCTACCTTACAAATAGGGATAGACCAGACCATGTACAGGGGTTCAGATAAGAACTGAAAACACAGAGAATCTAGGACAGACAAACACTTCAGGACTGATATTGAAGTAGCCCTACTAGGAGGTAGGGGGAACTGATACCAATGACCTACATATAACCCCCTTCCAGGGGGATGAACAACAGAAAGTGGGTGATGGAAGATATTGGTCAGTATAAGACATGGAAAAATAATAATAATTTATAAATTATCAAGGGTTCATGAGGGAGGGAGAGTGGGGAAGGGAGGGGGAAAACAAGGAGCTGCTATCAAAGGCTCAAGTAGAAAGAAAATGCTCTGAAAGTGTTGGCAACAAATGTACAAATGTGCTTGATCCAGTGAATGGATGTATGGATTGTGATGAGTTGTATGAGCCCCAATAAGATGATTTTTTAAAATTATCTTTTTTTGGTGAATTGGCTGAAGATTTACAGAGCAGATAAGCTGTTTCACAGTCAGTGATTCATATGCTTTTTGTTTCATCCCATTCATTACCATTCCCTGACTGCTCACAGCTATTCTGTCCCCACCCCCACCCCCACCCCCACCCCTTGTGACATGTTTTCCTCCTTTCCTTCCTACGTGCTGTCCGAGGGTAGAGTTTGACCTTTTGACTTAAGGAGTTGATTATCTAAAGGTATATGTACTTCACCAGGGCTATTGCTCCTCATAAACCTGCCTGTCGTTTGGTTGAAATTTTAGCCACTGGGTTAAATTCAGTCCCAGACTTCGAAGGGTGACTAAGGCCATAATTTTTTTGGGGGGAGGCTCCACTTGTGGCTGACCAGTAAACTCAGTCTCCCCCCATGATTTTGTTTGTTCCACATTTCTCCCACTCTCTTCAGGTTCTTCTAATGCAACCCTTTTATGTGGTTTGGCCTGCTGCTTTTTGCTAGGCAGGCATTTGGGGGAGATGACCCCCCATTCCTAATCAGGGAGAGACCAGTAGTTTTACCTCCTAGGCCTTTCTTAGCCTCATCTTTCTATGATTATAGCCAGAGGCTGGTGTATACACACACACACACACACACACACACACACACACACACACTCAACCTTTCTTCTCTTATCTCTTCAATCACAATCTTTATTACTTTATTACATTTACTAGTTAATTAATTAACTCACTAGCTGCTTTCCTAGCACTTTATGGCTGTTTACTCATTTAATACCTTCTAGCTGAGAAAGTGAAAGTCTGGCCAACCATTTAACAGGCTGGAGTGACAGCCCCAGATAAAACCAGCAGCAGAGTTATCAGGACAGTGTTTTTCCCAAGGACCTGCTGCAGCTGTCAAATGTCCTAACCATTCGCTTCTGTGGGAGCTGCTTCGTGCACACACCGAGAGACCTGGTTGCTTAAAACCACAGCCTCATGGAAACGTTTCTGTTGGCAGGATTATCAGAAAGAGGGATGCACTTGGGCATGCTCTAAGGCTGGGAGTGCCATGAACTCGCAGAGCAGCCCCTTCTCCTGGTCCACCTAGATAAGGACTTCAGAGAAGGGCTTTCTGGATGTCCCTCACATCTGTCTTCACTGTGTCCTTTGCCGAGAACCAGGGCTCTGGGTCCACCGTGCAACTTGGACTTAGTGTTGAGGCCTGAACTCACTTCCCTGCGGGGCTTTGCCCCCCCAACAAAATAGAGTTTTATGTAGATTTCACCTCACCCCATCCATTCTCCCAAACTCTGTGCTACCTCTGACCTTCCCTTTGCAGGCCTCCCTCTAGGCAGGGGTTCAGCAGCCCTGACTTGTCCTGGTGGCCTCTGACTGACTGGGAAGGGACAGCACTCTGCAGGCATGACTCCAAGGCTGCGCTCTTGAAGACAGGACTACATGTCTTCGCTGGCCACGGCTTCTCCAGGCTGAGTCGGCATCAGGATCACCTGAGGGTGGGAGCGTGGGGCGCTTGTTCAAGTACAGCTGCCTGCGCTCCCTCATCCCTCCCCTTCCAGAGATCCAGACTTAGCAGGCCTGGATTGGGATCCCACCCACGGCTGTGGACTGGATCGGACACGGGGGACACCACGACCTGCAGTGTAAAACTGTTGTTTCCTGGGGTCTTCGTGGCTGTGACCGTTCAGAAGCAGATTGCCAGGTTTTTCTTCTGAGGCACCCCTGGATGGGGTCAGACCACCGACTTTTCACGTAGTAGCTGATCATCCAACTTCACCTCCCCGGGATGTCTAGGGGGACCTGAAAACCTACATTTCTGGAGTGTTCCCCCTTGAAACTGGTGCTCCTGCTTTCACTTGGAAAACTGCCCCGAGCTAACCCCCAGCTTCTTGACATCACAGAACTGTGAGGGCAAAGTTGCAAGTGTGTGAGTAACTCAGTTCAGGGCTGACCTACAGTCAGTGCTCTCTGAACACAAGTGACTACTATTATTTTATTTTATTGTGACTACTATTATTTTTAAGTGCATGACTCAGGCTCTCACATCGTCCATGCATCCTTCATTTTATTTTTCTTTCAATGATGGGTGAAGCTCACACTATTGGTCCTCTGGGAATTTACTGTGTAGCGGTGAGATGGGTAACAAGTCGGGGAAAAATTTTAAAGCTCCTTGCACAAATGCTGTAGAAAATACCAGTTCAGGGGTCTATTGTAAGTATGGATAAGATAATATCTATCCACATACAAGGAAATCCAACTAATTCAATTATCATTCCAATTTACACACCAACGACTGGAGCTAGGGATGTAGACATTGAAGAATGCTACCCATGTCTTCAGTCTGAAACTGATCCATCATGCAATCGAAATGACATTTTATGCTTATTGGCAACTGGAGTGTAGAAGTTGGAAACGAAGAGGAAGGAGCAGTAGTTGGGAAATGCGATCTTGATGACAGCAATGAAGCTGAAGATCACATGGTAGAATTCTGCAAGGCCAACGACTTTTTCATCGCAGATACTTTTTCTCCACGACACAAACGGCAGCTCTACATCGACTTCTCCAGGTGGAACACACAGAAGTCAAATTGACGTCCACTGTGGGAAGGGACGACGGAGAAGCTCCACACCAGCCCCTAAAACCCAGGCCAGGGGCCAGCTGTGGAACAGACTCCCGGTGACTCATACACACCCAAGTCCAGGTTAAAGCTGAAGAAAAGTAAAGCAAGTCCATCAGAGTCTAAGTAAGACCTTGCGTCTGTCCCACCTGAATTCCCAGAACATCTCCAGAACAGATGGGCTGTCTTGAACACTAACGACAGGAGACCCGATGGGCTAGGAGAGGACTCCAACAGCATTGTCCATGAAGAGGACAACTACTGCTCCTTCCTCTTCGTTTCCAACTTCTACACTCCAGTTGCCAATAATCGTAAAATGTCATTTTGATTGCATGATGGATCAGTTTCAGACTGAAGACATGGGTAGCATTCTTCAATGTCTGCATCCCTAGCTCCAGTCGTTGCATCCTTCATTTTATTTTTCTTTATTTTTCTGGGTGAAGCTCACACTATTGGTCCTCTGGGAGTTTACTGTGTAGGGGTGAGATGGGTAACAAGTCGGGGAAAAATTTTAAAGCTCCTTGCACAAATGCTGTAGAAAATACTAGTTCAGGGGCCTATTGTAAGTATGGATAAGATAATATCTATCCACATACAAGGAAATCCAACTAATTCAATTATCATTCCAATTATACACCAACGACTGATCCAGTCCACAGCCGTGGGTGGGATCCCAAAAGGACAGGTGCCATGGTAGTGTCATGATTCTGCAATGGACTGCTAGCCACAGGAGGCAAAAGCTCATGAAAAAGACAAGAGAGATGTAAGTTGATGTGGCAGTCAGTCACCTAACCTGCTATCAATCGGAGGATTAAGTGTAGGGGTGGAGTCTAGCCTATCCATCAGAGCTTCATCAGTGAGGCCTCTGTGTGGGAATGGCCTTCTCCTGAGAACTCTGGGAAATCCAGCAGTAATTCCTCCTTGGAGGTGGGGGATACGATCTCTCTCGCTTCACTTTTTTGGAGACTTTCTACTGATAATGCTTGGTGCCGGAGAGACTCAGCTGAGAAGGCTGGCTCCTGGGGAGATGTCCCTGAGGAGAAGCCACGAGGACCTACCCTGATGCAGCCAGAACCCTGGACCTCGAGAAGCCACGTGGAGACCCCTGCCAGCGCTGAGATGCTGACAACACCGCTGGATCCAAAGACTGTCGACCCACGGACTTGTGATTGTCTTGCCTTTGGCTTCATTGCATGAGTTTTGTGAGTCTGAAGAGGACTTTATAGATAGTTATCAGACATATGGGCTAATATCAAACTTATGGATTTAATCTGGACTGGGCTGGAATGTTTTCTTAATGTTCAATTGCTCTTGTATGTAAACCTCTTCCCTATATACATGGGAGTGGTTATGAATTTGCTTCGCTAGTCTACCCAGACTAACACAGTGGATGTCAGAGTCCCCAAAACTTGCTCTGACTCCTTGAGTGTTGAAGGCAAATGGAAGAAATGATGAAATCAGAGAGCTGAACAGAAATGTTCAAAGGGAGGCTTGAGAAGACAAAACAAAATATTTTAATGAAATGTGCAAAGACCCAGAGTTAGAAAACCAGAGAGGAAGAGCATGTTCAGCATACCTGAACCGAAAAGAACTCAAGAAAAACACGCAAGCCCCAAGTTTCAACCTTGAAAGATTCTATGGGTAAGACATTGAGTGATGCAGAGAACAATAAGAGAACATGGAAAGAATACCCAGTCAACGGTCCCCCACTTTACGCATTAGCTTGTAAGAACCAAGAGTGCTCAAGGAAGTTCAAACTGCACTGGAAGCATTAGCCAAAAGCAAGGCTCCAGGAACTGATGGACTGCCCATGGAAATGTTTCAACAAGCTGATGATAGACTGGAAGCACTGACATGTCTGTGCCAAGAAATCGGGAAGACAGCTACCTGGCCAACTGACTGAAGAGATCCATGTTCGTATCCATTCCAAAAAAACGTGACCCAACAGAAGGCTCAAATTATAGAACAACCTGATTGCTATCGCATGCAAATAAAATTTTGCTGAAGATCATCCAGCAATGGTTGCAGAAGTACATTGACAGGGAAATGCCAGAGGTTTGGGCTGGATTCAAGAGGGGATGTGGAACAAGGGAGATCACAACTCACATCAAATGGATCTTGGCTGAAAGCAGGCAACACCCGAAAGAAGCTCTCTTGGGTTTGACTTGAAGGACCTGTAGTTGAAGGTCAAGAATTGCAGACTTCAGTAGGGGATTACAGCCAGTGTTGAGGGTCAGCTGGTTCACATTGGTTCTGCAGATCCGACACATAATTCTTGTTGAGTTTGGGGCACCAGTTGCTAAAACAGCACTTGACATCAGGATCCTCAATAAGATGAGTGGCTGAGCAACCAACCAGTGTGGAAACCACAACTTTGCAGTCCTTACTCCTTTGTTCCTTTCCTTTGAGTCATTTTAATTGGGGGTTCTTACAGATATCATAGCCGTCCATAGCTCAATCACATCAAGCAATATTGTACACTTGCTGCCACAATCCGTCTCAAAACAGTTTTTCTTCTTGAACTCCTTGATATCAACTCCTCTTTATCCCCTCCCACCCCCACCCCATCCTCCAGGAACCTGTATTATTTATTTATTTCCTGTATCTTACCATCCAATATACCCATTCACATGCAACTCTGTTGTTCACTCCCTTCACATGGGGTTGTACAGTCACCAATGTCTCTTCTCCTGTTATTGCTTCTGAAGAGCTATCTATCTATCTCGACTTTCATGTATCAAGAAATCTTAATTATACAAATGAACCTAGGTAAGTCTAACATGATTGATGAAGCAATACAGATAAAACCAAAACACTAAGAGGAGGAAATATTAAAGAACTGGGGGATAGTTCTGTGGTTCATCGGTACTGTACCCCACCCTGGATTTATCTTCTTTTCTGTGTAGCTCTTTTGTGGGTTTTGCCCCTTCACATCTATTTGGTTGCCTGTTTTTAAACTTCTGATAACTCTTCCCATTGACACTTCCTGATCATCCAGGCTGGAGTGCCTCTTCCCTGTGGACTTTCTTGCTTCCCTGCTAGATGGCCTCTTGTTTAACCATAAGCCTTTAAGACCCCAGATGCTATATCTTTTAATATCCAGGTACCATCAGCTTTCTTCACCACATTTGCTTATGTACCCCCCTTTGTCTTCCATGATTGTACCCGTGTCAGGAAGGTGAGCATCATTCAGTGATACATTGTTAGAACAAATCGTTGTTAGATAAAATTTAAGTAGAGGTCCAAAGTCCATCTGCTTTTTTGTTGTATTTGCATATATGTACACATATAAACAATCACATCTATGCTTATATATTTACATATATACATATCTCTCTATATGCCTATATATATTCTTTCTTCATTCCTTTTTCTTTCCTTCTGCCCAACTTTCATGTTTACCCATTGTTCACCTCCCAGTAATGCCCCTCCTGACTCCTTTTTAACTGTTCATTTGCCTGACAGTGTATTCTAAGCACCCGGAGTCATGTTCATTCTGTCCACTGGTATAAAGCATTACATAGATGGAACTGTGCTTATAATATTTATTCATTTCATAAAACACTTATTATACTTTTGATGAAATATTACATTTCTACTCCCTTGCCTTTGTTACTTCAGTAAACAAACATACAATGTAAAGAGGAAAAGTGCCAAACAACCAGAGGGTGACACACTGTCATTTGCTTTGGCTTTGTGTAACGCCCCAAATTCCCATGAGATAGCATGAATGAATGATGCAGTTCTCAAAGAGTTGAACATATTATCAGAGCACTTGCAGTCAGTTCAGCAGAATTGGAAAGGGGTTTTTCAAAGATGAACATAATATATTCAGACAAGAGAAGCGTTCTCAACCTGAAGGTTGTGACACCTTTTGGGGGACGGGGTGGTCAAATGACCCTTTCACAGGAGTCACGTAAGGCCATCAGAAAACACTTATTTCCAATGGTTTTAGGAAAAAGACACGATTCCTTTATTGATCTCCACAGGGTCCGCCCACATACAGATATGTCCACATATGAGTACCTACTGTGGCATGATGACATCATCAGATATTTACCTCAACCTGAGGAACTGTATTACAGGGTCACAGCATTAGAAAAGTTGAGAACCACTGTTCTAATCTATCAAATACGATGACTATTGTCTAATTGGCCTTTTGCTAAAGGAAAGAGATCCTGCTTTTACCGTGGAAAAATGATTCAGGAAAAATCACACAGCTGATGATGTTCAATTAGAAGTAAAGAATATTGTAAGTGAGAACACCAATGAAGAAGTAATATAGAAAGCTCTTAAGTAACAGTGTCATTGGGTTTTTTTTGTCAAGCATTAGTTAATTTTTTCATTAATATTTAAAAATGTATAGTATTCTTTTGTGTATACCTCTTTTCTTGTTCACATTTAAGTATTAACTGTATGAAATAATAAACAACCTTTTGATACATTATTTTTTGAATGCTTAAAACAATCATTAGTGCCACGAGCTGGTTGTTATATTATTTGAATCACCTTACTGCTTGAAACTTAATGTAAGAAAACAACAGGGTCTGAGCCCTGGTGGCGTAGTGATTGTGCGCAGGACTGTGGCCCACTGGGTTGGAGGTTCAAATCCAGCAGCAATTCTCTAGGAGCAGGGCTGGGCCTCCTACTCCCACCACCAGGGAAGTGATACCCCCTCAAAAGAAAACAACAACAAGATCAATAACAACAAAGATTTTTAGGGAAAAAAAATAAACAAACAACAAAAAGGAATTTTAGAAGAAAAAGAAAACAAACAACAAAAAGATTTTTAGAAGAAAAAGAAAAAGAAAAAAACAAACAACAACAAAAAAGATTTTTAGAAAAAAGGAAAAGAAGAAAAACAATAATAACAAAAATTTTTAGGAAAAAAGAAAAAGAAAACAAAACTAAAAAAGATTTGTAGAAAAAAGAAAAAGAAAAACAATAGTAACAAAAGATTTTTAGAAAAAAATAAAAAGAGAAAAAGCACAAGAACAACAACCAAGACAAAAGATTTTTAGTAAAAAGAAGAAACAATAACAAAATTTCTTAGAAAAAAAGAAAAACAACAAAAACAAAAACTTAATGTAAAGAAAACCAAGGTCCTCACAATTGGCCAATAGGTAATATCACAAGAGAAGAAAAGATTGAATTTGTCAAGGGTTTTATTTTGCTTGTATCCACAATCAATGTTCATGGAGGCAATAGTCAAAATATCAAGTGACACCTCGCATTGGGTAAATCTGCTGCACAAGACCTCTTAAAGGTGTTAAAAAGCAAAATGTTACTTTGAGGACTAAGGTACATCTGAGTCAAGATATGGTATTTACTTTCTTTTTTGGGGGCGGCATCATGGTCCTCTGGTGGTGGGAGTAGGAGGCCCAGCCTTTGCTCCTATGGAACTGCTGCTGGAAATGAACCTCCACCCCAGTGGGCCACAGTCCCGTGCACAACCACTACGCCACTGGGGCTCAGCCCCTAGGTATGGCATTTTCAATCTCCTCATATGCGTGTGAAAGTTGGACATTGTCTACAGAAGATTGAAGAAGAACCAATACACTTGAATTATGGTGCTGGCCAAGTATATTGAAAGCAACACCAGCTGCCCAAAGTACAAGCAAATCTGCCTTGGAACAACAGCCAGAATGCTCCTCAGAAGCAAGGATGGTGAGACTCGGTCTCACCTGACATGTGATCAGGAGAGACCAGGTCCTGGAAAGGACACCATGCTTAGTAAGACAGAGGGACAGTCAAGGAGAAGAAACCCTAGGCTAGATGGATTGACACAGGGGCTGCAATAATGGGCTCAAATATAAGAACTTTGTGAGGAGACAGGGCATCTGCCCAGGGAGGATTTAGTCTATCCCTGTGTCATTGGAAAGGCCTGGCCTGGGGAGGCAGGGAGAGCTGGGGTCAGGGCTCTGCCAACAAGCTGTGCCACTGCCCCTTGCTGGGTGACCTCACCCAAGGACATCCTCTCCCTGAGCCTCCTGTCTTACTGTGCAGAGGCAGTGATGACTCCTATCTCAGAGGGCTGTGGGGAGGCTAAGGGAGGCTGCTCTGTGGGTGTGTCCACTGTGGGGAGGTTCTTGGTTTTGAAGCAGCTTCCTCAGGCAGGGGAGTCCTCGCCCCGAGGCTCTCAGCACACATACCTGCTAACTGAAAGAAAGGCTTTCCACCTAGTTGGGATTCGGGTTGGGTCCTCAGATCCCTCCACAAGTTCCCCACTCTGTAGCCAACCATCCCAGGACTCAACTGAGCTTCCAGAAATAGGAGTGAACAAATTCTGTTGTTTTCAACCACTCAGTTTGTGGTGCAAGGATTCCAGACCCTGTGCAGCCAACCAGCAATGAGAGGGGACTCCTGGCCAGTCATGTGGCCCACCACAACCTTGGGGACGGACCTGAGGCAGTCCAGTCTCTGGAGACTAGAAGGGGGCCTAACTACGAGTCCAAACTTGGTTGCTTTCTCCTCTGGGCAAGGGAATTCTCTTCTCTGAGCTTGTTTCCTTGACTCTGAAACGACCAGTAGGTGTTTGCAGAGCTGTTTGTCCATTGTCCTCTGAGATGAAGAATGGAGACTGGACATCAGGTAGCCCCTAGCGAAGAAGTTAGGCATCAAGATTAGAGGAAGACTCATTCACAACTTGTGACTTAGAGAGAACATAAGCTTAGCTGATGAAAGCCAAGGAGATGTGAAGCACGTGTTGACAATGACCAAAGACTGCAGCCTTCATATGGATGACAGCACAACATAAAGGAAACAAGAATCCTTACAACTGGCCTAATATGATAAGAAAAAGGGTGAAGTTGTCATTTCACGTGACTGTGCAACCGATGGTCATGGAAGCAGCAATCAGATAGGCATTGAACAAATCTGCTCCACAAACTTCTTTAACACATTGAGAAGCAAAGATGTCACTTTGAGGACTAAGTCCGCCCTGACCCAAGCCCTGGCATTTTTCAAGTGCCTCACATGCGTATGTAAGCTGGAGAGTCTAAGGAGAAGACTGATGCATTTGAATGATTGTGTCGGTGAAGACTATTGGAATCTTACAAGAATGACAACTCTGTGTTGGGGGAAGTTTAGTCAGGATGCTCCTTAGAAGCTAGGATGGCAAGATTTTGTCTCATGTGCTTAGACGTGTTAGTGGAGAGACCAGTCCCTAGAAGAGACCCATCGTGCTTGGTCAGTAGAGGAGCGCCGAAAAAGAGGAAGCGCCTCAACCAGGTGGAGTGGCTGCCGCAGGGGTTGAAGCAGAACAACAATTGTGAGAACAGCAAAGGACCTGGCTGGCTTCTGTTCTGTTGCACACAGGGCTGCTGGCTTGACAGCTCCGAACAACAAAAAGATGGCAGCTCTTGGGAATGGGGGTGGTGTGTGTGTGTGTGTGTGTGTGTGTGTGTGTGTGTGAACCTTAGCTGGGGACACCAGGGAGACTTGTTAGGTGACACTGGCATTAGTCTTTAGAAACAAGGTCGAGATGGAAGAGGTGGCAGTTCAGGGCAGGGAGGGCACACAGGATGCCCGGGCAGAATGCTCTATATACAGGTAAGGTTGAGTTGACATTGCTGATGGTGGTGGAATGGATTGACTCCTTCTGAAAAGCCTTTTATTTGTTTTGACCTCAACTGACCACAGAGTTATCTAATAATCCATCCTCTATCCCCACCGACCTCAGCCAACTTCAGTCAAGCCTTGGGTGAAATAAAGGCCACCAGGAAATTTTGACCCTCTCATCAGTTCACACTTCACTGAAGACCCATAAAGCAATTCATGCATCGCTGGGGCTGGGTGAAAGGAAGCTGAAATCAGGCCCTCGGTGAACTGCATTCACTGAGAAAGACTGCGCTCTGCTCCAGGAAACGGAGGGAGAGACTCGGGGAGATTCCATGTGCATGTGGCTGTAGCAAGAAGCAGGGAAAGGCAAAGGGGTCAAATGAACCTGTCCCCAACCTGTTGATGCTGTCTTTGGCTCCCCTGAACCTCAAAATCACTGAAAAGTACTTAACTGAGTGCAGGTGTGCCCCTCTGGAGGCTTTTATCAGCCACCTTTCCTATTCCCAAATAGAAGGGAAGGTAACCCAAACGGTCCTGACTTAGAAGGTGGCCCGGGGGTATTGTGGGACGGGCACTGGGCTGCCGGCTGCAGGACTGTGGTTCAGCCCCGAGGAGAAGGCAGTCTTGGAACCTCGGGGAGCAGGTCTACTCTGTCCCTCAGTGTGGCTGTGAGGCAGACCCAACTCAATGCAAGTGGGTTTTTACTAAGTGCATACCCTTTTGTCCAGTCGTTTCCCCATTTGAGACTCCTTTCCTAAAGATGAAATCTGTGGTTTGGACAAGTAGCTAAGGGACAAGGGACAAGGAACTTCCCTCACATTTCACACACACACACACACACACACACACACACACACACACACCCCAAACCAGATCACCTTCAACGCCTTCTCCATTACACTTAATACATTTGTCAAATCTGAGATTTCATTGTTGGAAACATTTTTCAGACTCATCATTTCTTTTTCTTTGTCTCTTCTACATCGTCAAATTGCTCTCCTTTCTGTCCCTCTTCATTCGAGGGAACAAAAAGAAGTCGCATAGAGAGAGGTTAGTTGAGTAAGATGAGTCTAGCAACAAGAGAGACATATTTTATGCCCCAAACTGGCACACTGAGATGGCTGCATGAGCAGATACATTGTTGTAGTGGCTAATCAATCTCTCGGCTGCCACAAACAGGCTTTGCTTGTCGCACACTGTTATGCAATCTTTTCAGAATCTCTAAATAGAAAGCTTGATTAACAGTCTGACCTGGTGGAATGAACTCCAAATGCACCACAAGTCGACATTTTTGTCTCCTAAGGAAGTTCATAGATGTCCAGAATGAGGTTTGTCGTCAATCTATATTCCACCATTTTTGAAATGAGATGACCACTTGTATATTTGAGTTTTTCCATAGCACTGTCCTTGTAAGCTATGTTCAATATCACAGTAGTGTCTGCATTTTCCCGAGCAGGAAACAAAAATTCAAAGCTGCATGCTGTTCTCTTAAATCAGCCATCACAAAATACAAGGTTCGAGCAAAAGTGCTTTTATGAAGAAATTCACTGTGGCCAGAGAGAACCTTCCCAGGTGATGCCACTGGGTGCACTAACTCAGAGCACGTTGTTCCATGCTTTCCTAGGGGGACAAACGCATACTATGAAAGCTCTGCCCAGCAGAGTATTTTTTCTCTTTTTTGGGGAGTGGGAGCTACCCTCTCTCTCATCTATCCAGGAGAAGACAGATGTGCATTTCTACCCTTATATATTTGACTTTTTATAGAATGGGACCCGAGTTATTTAAATTACCTCTCCCCTAAACTCACTATGATCTTTAAGAAAGTAATACAAATTCTAAGGAGTTCCCCTCCATGCAAGAACACTTTCACTCTATTAAACTGGCATTACATGAGGCTAACCTTCCTGACACGATCGCTGTCAACAAAGTGGGTGCATAAGCAAATGTGAAGAAAGCTGAGGTTGCTCAATGTCAAAGGATGTAGCATCTGGGGTCTTAAAGGTCTGAAGAACAACAGCGGCCATCTAGCTGAGAAGCAACAAAGCCCACACAGAAGAAGCTCTCCAGCCTGTATGATCACGAGGTGTGGATGGGGTCAGGTATGAGGCATCAAAAAACAAAAATCATACCATTGTGATGAGGGGGTGTGAAGAGTGAGGACCCAAAGGCCCATCTGTAGGCAACTGGATATCCCCTTACAGAAGGGTCTCAGGGAGGAGATGAGCCAGTCAGGTACAGTGTAGCAGTGATAAAATACACAACTCTCCTCTAGTTCTTCAATGCTTCCTCCCCCCTCCCCACTATCATGATCTCAATTCTACCTCATAAATCTGGGTCGACCCTGGTACAGATAGGAACTTGAAACACAGGGAATCCAGGACAGATGATCCCTTCAGGACCAGTGGTGAGAGTGATGATACTGGGAGGGTGGGGTAGAAAGGGAGAAGGACCTACATGCAAACCCCTCCCTGGGGGACAGACAACAGAAAAGTGGGTAAAGTGAGACATTGGACAGTGTAAGACATGAAATAATAATAATAATAATAATAATAATAAATAAATTACCAAGGATTCATGAAGGATGGGGGCGGTGGAGGGGGAAAATGAAGAGCTGATACCAAGGGCTTAAGTGAAAATCAAATGTTTTGAGAATGATGATGGCAACAAATGTACAAATGCGCCTGACACAATGGCTGGCTGGCTGGATTGTGGTGAGTTGATGAGGCCACAATAAAATGATTTTTAAAAAATTCTAAGGAGCTCAATATTTAATTTGCATTAAGTTGTTAAAGCAATTCGAGCTCCACAGGACAAACAGGAGTTCTGTGTCACAAGTATACCTCCCGGTCTGCCCCTTCTTCCTCGTTTCTTCACCTATGTACTGCGGGCTTCCTTGTGGTAAGCGCTGGCCTGCGGCTAAGTGTAGAACCAGGTGAACTGGGACTGCCTTGGGGCTTCTCACTGGGCGGCAGGTGACTGACCAATTGCACTCATTGGTCAGGTGGTCTAACCCTGGTGGTCTGGATCTGTATAGGAGCCCCGGGCACTCAGTGCATTCAGGCGTGGGCTGCTAACTGCAGGGTCAGCTGTTCAAACCCGCCAGCGGCTCTCAGGAGAAAGATGAGAGTGTCTGTGTTGTAAAGAACCCTCTGGGACGGTTGGTTCGACGCTGCCCTGCAGAGCTGCTGTGAGTCGGAGTCTACGTGACAGCCTTGAGTGCCATGCTGGGAGCTGTGTTGGTGTTTCAGACACCAGCAGGGTCATCCATGGGGGACAGCTTTCGGGAGGACTTCCGGACTAAGCCAGACGAGGAAATAGGCCTGGTGAGCTACTTCTGAAAATAAAAAACCCAAACCAGACTTGTTTCCATGGCTTCGGGCTGCAGCTTGCAGATCCTTTGAATCCTGTGAGTCTTCATAGGAGCGGATCACCTCGGTTGTCTCCTGCAAGGGGCTTTGAACCGCGGACCTCTCTATGACCAGTCCAGCCTGTAAGCACCCCCACCAGAGCCAGGCATGCTCCTGAAAGCTGTGAGTGGAAACCCTGGGACTCACAGCAGGGTGCTGGGTGCTGGGGGATGAGACGCCTTGGGTGGAAGACTCTCAGCAGAGGCAGTGGCCGTCACCAAGCACAGCGTCCTCCAGGGACTGTTCTTTCCCCACAGCAAGGTGTCTTTATTCAGCAGAACTTTATTCTCCTACCTCTCTGCAGATGAGAGGTCGGACACCTGGGGCTCTGCAGGGCCCCGCTCCCTCTGAAGGCTCCAGGGTAGAATCTTTCCTCATCGCCTCTGGCTTCTGATGGTGTTCCTTAGCGCCTAGTATACCCCTCCCTCCCCACCTCCTCCCAGGCTGTGGCATAAGCATTGAACTCCAAAGCACAGGTTAGTGGTTCAGATCACTGGCTGCTCTGAGGGAAAGGGGGGTGGGGTTGCTTTATAGCTTCAGACACTGTAGATGGGGCCGCTGTGATTGGAATGGACATGATGGCAGAGGGCTAATCCCATGTGCTGTAATCTGGATGCTGGACCAGGGACCTTGGCAAAGATCCTATTTCCAACTAAGACCCCATTCTGAGTTTCTAGGTGCACCTGCACTGGGGATGCCGGAGTGTTCAACCCACATGCACTGAGCACTCAGTGAGTCTTTGGGGACTGAGGGAACGTGCAGTGCTGACCATTCTGTGGGAGCCTTTGGTCCCAGTGACTTTATTTAGCAAGCTGAGAGGTGGCTTATCTTGGCCGAGGTCCCACCGCTGGGGTGTGAACCCCGGCCTCTGGCTCAGTCTGGGGCCCTTTGCCCTCCTCCCGGGCGCCAGCTTCCTTGGAGGCTGGGCAATTTAAACAGAAGCCCACAGTTCCGAGGAAGTTTACCGCAAGGGAGCATGTGCATCAGCGGATGACCTCACCGCCGTGGCAGTGAAAAGCTTTGCAGAAAAGGGTTGAAAAGAAAATACCATCTTGATGAATGAGCAGGCCTTCCTGGCCGTGCTGACTCACAGGCACTTTTCACTTTATAAGGACTTGATCGGGTCCTTTCCCCAGGTGAACTTTCCACTCAGTGTCCTTATCCGGGGAGCAGACACGTGGGGTGAGCACGCCCGGGAGCTGGGGGCTCCCGATCCGGTTGTGCCAGGCTCTGTCTCCCCCTTGAGGGAAAGGAGCTCACTTCCCCAGCCGTCACCGGCCTGGGGGTCTCCAAGGGCCTGGTTAACACACCCACAATTTCCTGGGTCTAGTTGCCAGCCGGGGAGCCTACTTAGTTCACGCTTCGGTTGCGCTGTGGGAAACAGGTTGGGCAGTCGCTTCCAGGAAGAGTACAGCTGAGAACGCCTGATGGGGCATTTCTACCCTCTCTCGCGGGGCCACCGTGGATTAGTATTGACTCGATGGCCCTGAACAATAAGGTGGGAGGTGCTTCCTGGATGGGTGATCCCTGCAGAACCTGACCCTGCTTGGCCTGGGAGACCCAGGTCTACATCCTGGATCCTGAAACTCCAGCTGCATCCACTCCCAGCCCCTACCTACTTTTCCTTCTTCTTCTCCCACTTTTGCCCTGAGAGTCACTGAGGGCCTGGCCACCGTGGCTCACGGACAAGGCATGTGGTTTCCCAAAGCTCCCAGCCTCACTGGAGAAGTGGAGGAAAGTTTCCTCGGCCATCCTTGCCCTGTCCTCTGGGACAGCTCTGCCTGCCACCTCCCGGGCTCTCTCAGAGGCTTCCAGGAGCCACTGCCTCACAGGGCACACAGACGCTGCCCTCAGCCCCAACCCTGCGGGGCTGCCAACCACAGCAGTCGGAAACCACCAGCCGCTCTGTGGGAGGCAGATAAGCTTTTGACTCCCATAGAGAGCAGAAGACTTGGAAGTGCACAGGACCAGTGCGAGCTGGTCTTAAAAATCGACTTGAGGGCAGTGAGTTTTTTTTTTCCGAACAGTTCTTCCTGCCATAAGTCCCTCATACAAATACACCCACCCTGGTGATGCCCACGCTTGCATCAGGCAGACCATCCCAGCTGTCATGGGAAACCCAGGCCACTTGCATGCTCCACCACTCTTGGAGGAAGGACTCTCACCCCATCATTTTGGACAGGGAGAAACTGAGGCTCAGCGAGGTAAAGAAGGTGGACACGGTTTCCCCTGAGGCGGAGGGTCCTCGGGGGTGCATCTGTTGCCGCCCTTGATTTCATGTCTCCCCGCAGAGGTTCCTGCACGCGGTTGGCAGGGAAGGACGTGAGCCCTGACCCTTACGAGTTCGAGGAGAGACCTTTGGGGCCATCTCAGGAATTCTTGGCACTTGCCAACAATGGGTGGAAATAGCTGGGGGGGGGGGGGTGTCACACCACAAAGCGGTCACCAATGCCACGGCCGGCCTGTGTAAGCTCAGTCAGACCTAGGTAATGATTAAGCTGAGGGGAGGGAAGAGTGGAGCGTGACCCAGGGTCACTGCCCTGTCCGGTGTGAGAGAGCAGCTCACACAGTGTCGCCCGGGGCAGTGACCAGGGATCCCGGAGGAGCCTGCATGCTACTGCAGGTGTGCGCCTCACAGGCCGGGAGAAACCGCCACTTGCGTGGGGAGCCGCGCCCCATCCGTCTGTTTCCCAGCATGCCAGTGTCCCTCCTGAGCCCTGATTCTTGTTATCCTGTGAAACTCCTGCTGCACAGGTGCAGGGAAGGGGAATGAGACAAGTGGGCCCTATGCTTGGCTTACAGCAGGTGCTCAATACACCTTCCACCATGCAACTCTCCGTCCTCACTGCTGTCCGATCGATTCTGGTGCAGAGTGATCCCAGACCAGAGGGCAGAGTAGAACTGCCCCTGTGTGTTTCTGAAACTGTAACTCTATGGGTGTTACCGAAAGCCTCATCTTTTCCCCATGAAGCGGTCAGTGGTTTCGGACTGCTGACCTGATGGTTCGTAGCCCCTTAGACCACCAGGACTCCTCCACATGGAACATCAGCCCCAATTGACAATAGACCCTCTTCTGATAAGTGATAGAGGCTTTTGGAGATCTTAAATTTTGCTCCTTCTCCATAGAAAGCGTGCATGTGCACGTCTTTAGGACAGGGAGATGGAGAGAACAAGTCAGATGGGCAAGAAACAGATGGTGATTGGGAGAGAGACGAGGCCTTGGTTTGATTCTCCCTCCCCTGTCATTTTTTGCTGTTTGTGTTGATCCGGGTAGACTAGAGAAACAAATTCATCAACATGCATCTGTATGTAAGAAAGAGGTTTATATATAAGAGAATTGAACATTGAGAAATCCTTCCAGCCCAGTCTAAGGTCATAAGTCCAATATTAGTCCATATGTCCTATTCCAATCTATAAAGTCCTCTTCAGACTCACGAACCACAGGAAATGATGCCAGGACAATCACAGGCCAGTGGGTGCAGAGACTTGTGTATCAGGTGGTGGTAGATGCATTTAGTGCTGGCAGGGGTCTCCCTGAGGCTCCTCCAGTTTCCAGGGCTCAGGGTCTATCAGCATGCTGCCATGTGTCTTGTCAGCTGCAACATAGCCCAGGGAGTCAGTCTTGGGTTTTGTCAGTAAAGCGCCTCCAAGGAACTGAGTCCTGAGTCTCTCACCTCCAAGAGGGAAAGACAGCCAGATTTCCCAGAATTCTCAGGGGAAGGCCAGGCCCACACAAATATCTCATTGGCTATTTCCAAATCAACAGGCTAGACCCCACCCCTATACTCTCAGTCCTCAAATCGACACCAGACGAGGTGACAGCCACACTGTTCACCACTGGGAAAGTTGTTTCCCCTTCTCAGCTCCACCTCCGTCTGCAGCAGTGGCAGTCACGACACTGACATCGCAGGGCTGGCCACTGTTGGGAGGACGAAGGCCATTCTGCTCCCGCATCAGCCTCCCCATCGTGTTGTGATGTTGCGTAAACTCACGGTTGCAGCCACTGCGTCAATTTGTTTGGCCAAGGGCCTTCCTCTTTTTTTCCCTTCTTCATAAACAGTTTTATTGAGACCGCATCCAAATATCATATCATTCCATCGTTCCATCCTATCTAGAAGAGTTGTGCAATCACGACCACAGTCCATTTGAGAACAGCTTCTTCTTTCTTGTACTCTTTGTCATGACTTCCCCATTTCCAGCCAGCCTCCCCCCTTACTCATTTTTGCAGACCTACTTCACCAAGCGTCTGTCCCTTCCCGCAACTAGCCTCTCTTGATAACTTATCCAAAGTACATAAGATACAACCTCGCCATCCTAGCTTCTAAAGCAACCCCAGCTGGGCTTCCTTGGACATGTATTGGTTGTTCTGGCAGCCCGTGGGACTTTGATTCTGCTGTGCCAGTAAAAGGCACCAGGTCTCCTCTGGTCTTCCTTATTCATTGTTCAGCTTTCACCTGCTTGTGCAGCTACAGAAAGTACCATGACTTGGGTCAGGGCCACCTTAGTCCTCAAGGTGACATCTTGGCTCTTGACACCTGAAATGGCTCTTGTGCAGCAGATTTGCCTTGTGCCATCTGTCATTTGATTTCTTGATGGCTACTTCCTGGAGTACTGACTGTGGATACCAGTAAAATGATGTCCTTGACAATTTCGACCTTTCCCTACTTTATCATGATGCCCTCGATTGGTCCAGCTGTGAGGATTTTTCAGTTTTCTTTACATTGAGCTTTAGCCCATCAGTAAGTGTTTTGAGTCCTTGTGGTAGTTGCATAATCTTCACACTCCCTGAGAGATGCTCTACAGACAAGACACATGGCACTACACTGAAAGACCCCCTGCCTTGGGCACTCGAGTCGCCACATGGAGACTCCTGTCAGTGCTGAGATGCTTCTACCGCCACTGGATCCACAAGGCTTCCCATCCACTGGCCTGTGAGCTTTCTGCATTTGACACCATTGCATGTGCTTCTTGAGTCTGAAGCAGACTTTATAGATTGGTGTCAGACATATGGCCTTATATAAGACTTATGGACCTGATATGGATGTTTTCTCAATATTTGACTACTTTTGTATATAAATCTCTTTCTTATACACACATGTGTCTATGAATTTGTTTCTCTAGTCTATCCAGACTAACACAGTTCTCTTAGCCTTCAGTAAGCAAGCTCGTGTCATCTACATGTCACGGCTGTAATGGAATATTTTTTCTATCCAGATGCCTCATTCTTCTTTATATAGCCCAGCTTTTGGGAGTATATGCTCAGCATACAGATTAAATATGTGTGGTGAAGGGATGCAACCCTGACACACATGTCCCAATTTTGATCATTCAATATTTCATTTTTTTGTTCTAACAACTGCCTAAGGACTTGCACAGTTGAAGGCCTTTGCAAAGTCACCAAACACAAATAAATATCTTCCTGATCTTCTGGTATCAGCAATGTTATACCTTATTCCTCATCCTCCTCTGAATCAGGCCTGACTGCTGCCAGCATCCTGTCGATAAACTGCTGTAACTATTGCCGAATTATCTTCCGCAAAATGTACTTGCCCTTGATATTACTGATATTATTTGATCATTTCCACCTTCTGTTGGGTCCCTTTCTTTGGAATAGGTACACATATGGATCTCTTCCAGGCATTGACCAGGTAACTCTCTTCGGAATTGCTTGACACAGACTTGTGAGTGCCCCCAGAGCTGCATCGATGTGTTGAAGCATTTCAATGGGTGTCCCATCAACTGCTGGAGTTTGTGTTTCCTGAGTGCCTTCAGCACATCTTGGATTTCTTCCCTCAGCCTCAGAGGTTCAAATGCTACCTCTTGAAATGGTTGACGATTCACCAAATCTATTTGGTACTGTGCCTCTGTAGTCCTTCTACAGTCTTTTGGTGCTTCCTGCATCATTCACTCACTATTTTGCTCATATGGATCCTTCAGGATCTGAACTCAGGCACTGAGTTTTCTTTCCCAGTTCTGTCCGCTGGAGACATGCTAGCAAGGCCTTGATGGGACAGTGCTTCTCCAACCTGCAGAAGAGTCACCTGGAGCAGGACTCTGGCACCTGCATCTCCAGGGACCACCCTTGGAGTAGTCAGGTGGAAGGTGAAGGGCTGTGGGAGGGTGACAAAGGGTTGGATGGAGCTGAGGTGTCTGCTGGGAGACCTTAAGAGGGCCTCGGTCCTTGGAATCTCACTTGATTGCCATCAGAACCCAAGATTAATGGATGATTAATGAATGGACTAATTAGATAGTTAATCGACTCGTTTATTTGTTTAATCCACAAACTTGTCCCTGCTGGAGACGGGCCACCATTCTTGTGCCTGGAAGGAGACTGTTACGACCCAAACCTTGAGAATTGGGGTCTCCTAAGCCCCCAGGTTTCCCACATGGGACCACTCAGACCAGCCACAGGATCCCTGGAGGCTGTCAGAAGGTGACGGCCCTGGAGTCGGATGTCCCAGGACCAGCCGGAGTCTGCTGGGAGGAGCAGGAGGAGAGAGGTGTCACAGGGAGGTGTGGTGTGGGAAATGGTAGTGACAGAGACATCTGCCGAGGGAGGACCTAGTTTATTCCTGTGTCATTGGCAAGGCCTGGGCTGGGGAGGCAGGGAGAGCTGGAGTCAGGGCTCTGCTGCTGACAAACTGTGCCACTGCCCCTTGCTGGGTGACCTCACCAGGGACATCCTCTCTCTGGGCCTCCCGTCCAGCTCTGTAGAGGTAGCCATGACTCCTATCTCAGAAGGCTGTGGGGAGGTTAAGGGAGGCTGCCCTGTGGGTGTGTCCACTGTGGGGAGGTTTTGGGTCTCAAAGCACCCTTCTCAACCAGGGGAACCCTTGCCCTGCAGCCCTCAGCACACACAGACCCCCTAAACCGGCTTTCAGGAGAGGAAGGGGAGCGTGCCAGGCTTCGTCAGACCCAGCCCTTTACCTCTGGTCAGCGTCTGGCAAGCACCGGAGGCGTGACTGAGATAGCAGGGTGGTTATCATGGTGACTGACTCCTTCTGAGGCAGAGAAGAAAGAAGCTCAGCAGACTGTTTGTGCTGCCCTGGCAGCATTCTCACCTCCAGACAGCGCAGCTGCAGTGACCGGGCCTGGGCCTCCCACCTGCTGCCCAGCTACACTCGCTTGTCTGTCTGTCCGGAGCAGGCAGCAGAGTGAGGTAGAAAGAGCATGGGAACTGGTATCAGATCTGAGCTTGGGGCTCTGACTCTGGGGTGATCAGCCACCCAGGGTTCCTGGAACCCCAGGACTTTCTGGGACGTGGGGCTTTCTATTTGAAAACGGGGCCCACCCCAGGAAACCGGGATGAGGTGGCCGCTCTGACGAGTCCTCTGAGCCTCTGTGTGCTCATCTGTAAAATGGGGTGATGACGAGCTGTTGGGAGGATTGGTATGTGTCGGTGTGGGGGCAGCTCCTAGCACATCATACTCTGGGCAGGCTCGGTTGGGTGCTTCTCTGCCTGGAGGGAATCCCAGGGCTCTGGCCTTGAACTGCTGCCAGTCCTCATTCCCAGGACTCTTGAAAATCAGCAGAGAAGCAGATGTGGACAAGTGGCTGCATTTGAGAGCTCCTCAAACGCACCCGTCTCACTTTATTTAGCCCCGATGCCTTTGAAGGGCAAGACCCGGCAATGCACAGAGGCAGGTTAGGAAAGGGAGACGGACTGGAAACCTGGGTCCACTCTGAGCTCTACTGTGTGACCTTGCGCAAATCACTTTACCTCTCTGGTCAAACAACTCTACTCGTCAAGGATCCAACCACACGGAAGGGAAAGTTTAGCATTGTCTGTGAAGGGAAGGGGAGGGAAAGAGGTCAAGCTCTTTGTGCCTCTCTAAGCACCGGGGTGGTGCAGTAGCTACGTCTTGGGTTGTGTGTAAGGTTGGCAGTTTGAAACCAGGAGCCACTCTGCTGGAGAAAGATGGGACTTTCTACTCAGAACCCCCCAGAGGCAGTGCTCCCCTGTCCTCTCAGGTCGCTATGGGTCAGGACAGCATTGACTCCATGGCAAAGAGTTTGAGAAGCAGCAATCTGGAGAGCCCTGGGGGTGGAGGGGTTATGCCTCGGGGCTTGTAACTGCAAGGTCAGCACTTTGAAGCCTCCAGTCACGCCTCGGGAGAAAGAAAAGATGTTCTACTCTCACAAAGATGTACAGTCTCAGGGCCTCACAGGGGTAGTATGGCTTGGCCACATAAAGCTGCCATGAATTGCAGTCAACTTGATGGCAGCGAGTGTTCCTTTCAGTATCAGTTCAAAGAGGCCTGGTGGCGTAGCGAGGTGAGCATTGGACTATTGACTGCAAGGTCAGTAGTCCAAACCCACCAAGAGCTGTGGGAGGATAATGAGGCCGTCTGCCCCTGTGAAGATTTCGTCCCCTGAGGCCTAGGCGGCCGTTCCACTCTGTCCTCGGGAGCTGCTCTGAGTCGGAACCCACTGGACTGCAGTGAGCTGAAGCCTGCTTTTAGTTTTAAGCACCAGTTCCAGCAACTTGGGCGCTGTCGGCGTTCTGTCAGCTGCCGCTGATCACACGTTGGTGTTCTGAGCCCAGCAGCGACTCCACAGGAGGAAAGACATGGAAGATTGCTCCCGTGAAGATGATCACGCAGGAAAGCCTAATGGGGCAGTTTTACTATGGAATGCCCCTCGGTTGTCGCTTGGTCCTACTGCACCGGCTGGTGTGTGGCTGTCGTTCTGGAAGACAGGCCGCCGAGACTTCAGATTCCATCAGGGTCACCTGTGGGCAGGGCTCAGTGGGGCTTCCAGACTAAGCTAAACTAGGAAGAAAGGACTGGGGATGACTTCCCAAAATGAATCCATGCACACCTGATGGATCACCACAGAAGACTGCGGGCTGCGGTGTTGGAAGAGGAGCCCTCTGGCTTCTCGGGACACATGAGTGATGACAGCCGTGGACTCCACCTGTCACGCAGGGTGGAACCGTGTGATGCACACAGTTGTCAGACCAGAGTCAACACCAGGCAACACCTCCCCACCCCCCACCCCCCCCAAACACCACCACCACCAACACACCAAAATGGCACAAGATGGAAAATGACGGGGGTCTGGAACACCAGCCAGCATGATCTCAGGATGCCTGTCCATTGGCTCCTCGCTTACTGTTTTGTTCTATCTTTTGTTTGGTCCTTTTCTTGGCCCTCCTTCCGCCGAAAGGCACAATGATCGGCGGCACCGCTTCTGACGCCACGGCCTGTGTTTGAGTCTCCAGGTGGCCACTGACTCCATATGTGACCTTAACAATCTTTTTGACAGCTTCCGGGCTCTGTTTCCTCTTCTGTCAAATGGGACAGCAGAAGTGCCTGCCTCCTGAGGTTGTTCTCTGTGAGTTCAATGAGGTCGTGCAGGCTCAGTGCCTCAGATGGGGCCTGGGGTTAGCTAAGCACGACCCCGGCCTTGTTGCCATCCTTTGTGTGCCCTGTCTCCCAGTGGGAAGAGGTGACTTGGTGGCAGGCACTGGGCTGGGCATCCACCAGGGAGTCTGACCGGAAAGGCAATCTTGAGGAGGTCACCGAGGGAGAGACTGGCAATTACACCCGGTCATGTGGTCAGGGTTGTGGTGCAGGTAAGCCCAGGATGCCATGGGAACTCAGAGGAGGGGCACTGACCTGGGTGCGACAGACTACCAGAGAGTGAGGGCGTGTGTCTGGGAAGACTTCCCGGCAGAGGAGACACTTGATCTGGGTCTCAAGACACAAGTTGAGCTTAGCCAAGAGGAGTGTGTGTGTGGCGGGGAGGGGGGGGGCGGCTGGGGCTAAGGAGTGGAGGGGAGCAGCTTGTGCAGATACCTGGCGGCGGGAAGAGGACAGAATGGCTTCTTTGGGGAGCAGGGGTGGTTTGGTGTGGCTTGCTGGGAGGTGGGGTAGATGGCAGAGGAAGCTGGAGTGGGACACCAAGTCTTGATTTTGCTAGAGATTCCATGTTTTTGACAGAGTTATTTCATCCGCTGTTCCCTCCCCCCACCTCCTGCCACCCAACCATCTCCAGAGTTTAGGATCATTCTCAAAACAAACCAAGCGCTCCATTATATGCAGTTTTCTTTATAGACAGGCACCATTCTACAAACATCGCATGTAGGTTATGGCACGCACATAAATAGAAACATTTATTCATGAGGGAGGGGAGAGTGGGGAGGGAAGGGAAAATGAGGAGCTAATACCAAGGACTGAAGTAGAAAGAAAATGTTTTGAGAATGATCATGGCGACAAATGTACAAATGTGTTTTGCATATAATGGATGGATGTATGGGTTGTGATGAGAGCTATATGAGCCCCCAATAAAATGGTTTTTTTAAAAAGTCATTTAAAAATAGAAACATTTAAATGACATAGTAAATACGTGCGTCAAAATTGCGGCACTCTCTCTCCCTTGCCCCAAAGGCTCGTCTTGTGCACCCCCTGGGGATTCGAAGGCTGTTGGGAAACAAGGGGAGACGTGAGGAGGACAGTGGTGGTGAGGAGGGTAAAAGGTGTGCCGAAGTGAATTGAGACAGCCTCAACAGGACCAGTGACTCTGGTGACAGACAGACTCTCCGCTGAAGGAGAGACGAGACATGGGAACATGTTTCCATGAACAATTCAGGAGAAGCTTCCGTTTTGAGACGCTTTAGGTGGGGAACTAGAAATGTGCTGCTGGCTGCCTGTAGCAGTGGGTTTTTTCCTGGTGGACTCGGGGACATCACTGTACACGGACCCATGTCCCCAACTCAGCCTGCCCCTCTCAGGCCGTCTCTCTTTGAAAACTCTTCCAGAGCTGCGAAGTCATTGACAAGCTCCCCTGGCCTGGAAGTCCCTTCTGACTCCCGGCCTGGTTTAAAGGCGTTAGCTGGGCTATAACCCACCGCCCGCTCTCACTCTTGGGCAGCTTACTTTGGAAAGCGTCTCTTCTCTATCCTTCAGCTAAAAGAAACACCGATTCACGAGTCTTTTTCCTCCTCTAGGACCCTGATATGGATTTGCATTCTTTTAAATGTGTTCTCACAGATTTGCTTTAGGACCCAGCATTGGGCGCACCTTAGTGAGTGTTCCGTGTGTCCTTGTAGACAATGTGTATCCTTGTTGTTAGGCGGAGCGTCTATAAATGTCAACGAGGTCAAGTTGGGTGGCTGTGTGGTTCAAGTCTTCTCTATGCTCACTTACTTTCTGTCTGTCTCCTTGCCCCATCGATCCTGGGAGTGTTGACAGTGTCAATTTAGCTGTGGACTTGTCTGTTTCTCTTTTCAGGTGTGTCAGTTGTTGCTTCATGTATTTTTAAGCTCTGTTATTAGGTACATGCACATTCAAGATTACTATGGCTTCTTGATTAATTGATCCTTTCATCATAAAAAAAATCTGCCTTGATTTCTGGTAAAAATTCCACACTCTGAATTCTACTGTGTATGGTATCAATCTGACACTTCAGCTTTCTTACAGTTTAGTGTTTGGTTATTTTCCATCTTTTCACCTTGAACAGATTTCTGTCTTTACTTTTATAGTGAGTCTCTTGTAGACACAATATAATAGGATTGTTCTTTTCTATCCAATCTCTGTACTTAAACTAGAGTGTTAATCAACTTGCCTCCATTGTACCAGTAATTGTGTGTACCAGTAACTACTAGCATGACTGTGTTTAAAGCTGTCATCTTATTGTTTGCTTCTTATTGGTCTCTTCTGTTCTTGGTTCTTTATTTTCTCTTTACCTGACTTCTTTTGGGTAGGGTACTTGTCATTATTCCATTTTGTCTTCGTTCTACTTTAGTAGTTGCACTAAAGTTCACAACGTACATTTTTAACATATCGCATAATGTTTACTTAATACTCTGATACCTCATATAATCACGAGTCAAGAATTCAATCAGGAAAGCAGAATCACTGGGAAGAATATCTAATAAGGCTTTCATATAGAAGCTGACCTTCGATGGAACTTGCTAACCAGTCTATAAAAGGCTGTTTTCTTTGGGTCTAGTGCTTGTGCCTGGAGTGAGCAGGGGTGATCGTTGAGAAGGGAAGATGAGTGTCAAGAAGGGACCGGCGGGAACAAACCAGAACCTGTCTGAGTGATGTATAGGCAGGAGACAGGGGCTTTCATTATGAAGGTAGGCCTGCTCCTGGACTAGGACTCAGCAAAGCTGAAGAAGGAAACCAAGCTGGAGGAGCAGAGGCCTGCAGAGAAGCAGTCATGTGTGTGAGCTTCACGCTCACCTGGTGCCCCTACACCAACCGTTGAGCGAGGGGGAACATATATGAACACTCTACTCCATCTCCCAAATGTTGCACAGAATGTGTCTTGGTTCATGTGAACTTGGAACTACTCAGAGAGAGGAATTGGGGGGAATGTGGTTCCAGTTTAGTTAAGCTGGCCCAATACAAATCCAATATAAAAATGTAAAGAGTTTCCCCCCAATTCTGTCCTTTTAATGCTATGATTGTCATACATTGTGCTTTTGCATTTTTATAAACCCCATCCTACCTGATTGGGGGGAAGAGAGGACTTCCGACTCCTGAAGAGGGGAGCTCTTCAGCTCTGTTCCCGCTGGTCCTTCAGGATTGCTGTAAGCGGGGGTAGGTCCATTGGCAGTGAGTTTTGTTGTTGGTTGGTTTTGGTCATGTGTTATTTATTTCTTTTCAAGTTCATGTAAGGTTTATTTTAGCTGAATTTGAATATGTACGTATTTGAACTCTTGTGGCTTACATAGTTTTAAAAGACTCTTTGGAAATCATTAAAAAATAGCCAAGCTTCATTTATGTTAAGCACCAATGCATGGAAAATCAAAAACAACAGTTTCCCCAGAATACACATTTGCCTGTAGCTTTGATTCTGAAATTTCCCTTGAAAGCTTTTTTAAAGGGAGTGTTTCTTTAAAAGTTTTTAAAACCATTTTTTAAAAGTTTTATAGATATCTTAACATTCCATAGTTCAATCACCTCAAGTGATAGTGTACAACTGCTGCCACAATCATCTTTAAAATGTTTTCTTTCTTCTTGAACTCCTTGGTATAAGCTCTCCTTTCTCCCCTTACTCCTTTCCCTATCCCGCCACCCCCCAACAGCCCTTCATTGTGCTTCCTCCCCACATAATAGGGCTTTTTGGGTCATATCTTACACAATTCAATACATCCATTCACATACAATTCTGTTGTTTGATCCCAATGAGTAGGGTTATATAGTCATCGATGCTATCGCTTCCCCATATTGCTCCCTTTAGGGAGGAGTGCTCTCACCTCCCCATATTTCTGTACCTCTAGAGAACTATTACTCCTGTTGCTGTTTTTGAAGGGTTATCTATTTTGGTTTTCATGTACCAAACTATCTTAAATATGCAAATGAACATATGGGAATCTAACATGACTAGTGAGGTAAAACAACTAAAACCTATAATAGTAAAGAGAGGAAATATTAAAGAACTAGAGGATAGTTCTGGGGCTCATCAGTGCTGTACCACACCCTGGGTTTTTCATCCCCTTCATGTGGCCTTTCTGAGAGCGACTGTCCAATTATCTTGCAGATGAGTTTTGGGTCTCCATTATATCCACACCTCACATCTATTTGGTCGCTTGTTTTTGAACTTTTGATACCTCTTCCCATTGCCACCTCATGATCACACAGGCTGATGTGCTTCTTCCAGCAGCAGGAGTAATGGTTCCCTAAATGTACAGAAATACAGGGACGTGATAGCATCGATGACTGTATAACCCCACTCATTGGAATCAAACAACAGAATTGTGTGTGAATGGATGTATTGAATTGTGTAAGATATGACCCCCAAAAAACCTATAGTGTGGGGGGAAGCACGATTAACGGCTGTTGGAAGAGCTTTGTTGCTTCTCTGCTAGATGGCCACTTGTTTAACTGTAAGCCCTTAAGACCCCAGACTTTGTATCTTTTAATAGCCAAGCACCATCAGCTTTCTTAACCACATTTTCTTATGTATCCATTTTGTCTTGAGCAATTGTGTCTGTTTCAGGAAGGTGAGAATCATATAGTAATACATTGCTAGAACAAATTATTCTTGTACTAAGGTAAAATTTAAATTGGTTATCTTGCAAGGAAATTGAAAATAATGGCAAGGAGGAAACGTGTATTTACCCACACACATGCCATCTTTGGCACTCTCTCCCTTTGAGTAGTTTCCAGTTTCTATCCAGCATCAGTTTCCTTTCACCTAAGGAACTTCCTTCAACATTTCTTTTAGGGCAGGTCTGCTGGTGGCCAGTTCTCTCAGCTTTTGTTTGCCTGAAAAAGTTTTTATTTCTCTTTTATTGTTTGTAGAGGATTTGTGTGGGGTGCAGGATTGTAGGCTGACAGTCTTCTTTTCAATGCCTTAAAGATTTCCATTGTTGTCTGGTTTGCATAGTTTCCAATGAGACATCTGTGGGCTCTTATTATTGTTTCTCTAGACAGACATGCCTAAGGATCACTAGAGACAAGGTGGGCCGCTAACCATAAAGTCTCTACTGGATGCTCTACTGGAGAGAGATAAAGCTTTCTGTTCCCATGAAGATTTGCAGATTCAGAAACCCAAGTGGGCAGATCTATTTTGCCCTATAAAGCTGCTTTAAATTAGAATTTACTTGGTTGTAGTGAAATTTTGAGGCAGGCAAACTTCGAAGAGATTATGAGTTTGGTCTCAGACCACCTTAATAAAGTAAACATTGCAATAAAATGAGACACATGAATTTTTTGTTGTTCCCCAGTTCATATAAAGTTAAGTTTACACTATACTATATTCAGTGTGCAACAACATTATGAAAAAGTTTGAAGAAGCGTGAGAATTATCAAAATATAACACAATGAGCATATGTTGTTTGGAAAATTGGAACTTGCTAACAAATGGTTATCATAAACCTTCAGTTTGTGTAAACCACCCCTCACTCCCCCAAATATCCCAAACACAGTATCTCTGAATTGCAGAAAACCAAGTGCACTAAAACAAAATTAGCCTGTAGGTAGCATGTCTTTTTTGAAGATTTTCTTGTTATTGCTGCTTTTCGGCAATCTGATTGTGAATTACATTGGTATACAAGTTTATGTTAATCCTATTTGGGGTTCGTTGAGCTTCTTGAGTCTGTGGGCTTATAGTTTTTAATCACATTTAGAAAATTTCTAACCATTATTCCTTCAAATAAGCTTTGGTTTCTTTTTCTTGTTCTTGAACGTCAGTTGCCACCTGTTAGACAGCCTGATGTGCTCACCTGGGTCACTCAATGCTGCTTCCTCTGTGTGCTTCACGTTTGGGAGGTTCGTTGGCTATGCCTTCAGAATTAAAGATTTTTTTTTCCTCTGACGTGCCAAATCTGCTTTTAATTCTGCCTAATGAATTTTTAATTTCACACTGATTTTTCCTTTCTAAAAGTTCTCCTTGATTCTTTTATGTAGCTCCCATTTCTCTCTGAATTATCATTATGTTTCCTTTAAAGATGATGTTGTTGTTGCTGACGCCATTGCGTTGGTTCTGACCCACAGGGGAGCGATGCGCAAGAGAACTAAACACTCCCAGTCCGGCGCCATCCTGAAGATTGTCGCTGTGCTTGAGCTCGTCGCTGCAGCTGCTGGGTCAGTCCAGTTTGTCGAGGGCCTTCATTTCCTCTGCCTTTTTACTTGGCCAAGGCAGACGCCCATCTCTAGGAATTGGTGTGTCCTGACAACACGTCCCAAGTACGTGAGATGAAGTCTCCCCGGCCTTCCTCTAAGGAGCATTCTGGCCCTCCTTTTTCCAAGAGTGTTGAAGAGCGAGGATGCGACATTGTTGACTAACGTGGGCCTGACCCAAGTCACGGTATTTTCCAGTGCCTCACATGTGTGTGACGGTCGGACGGCGAATCAGGAAGACCTTAGAAGAATCAGTGCTTTGGGATTGCAGCGACGGCAAAGAAGATAGACTGCTAAAAGGACAAATGGATCTCTCTTGGAAGGAGGCCAGAGTGTCCCTTAGGCACCTTCTTTGGGCATGTTATCGGGCTCTCTCGTCCCTGGAGAAAGGCAGGATGTTTGGTAAAGTGTTGCCGCGATGAAAAAGAGGAAGACTCTCAGCACTGGAGTGGCACCGTGGCTGCAGCAATGGCTCGGGCATAGGGATGATGGTGAGGATGGCACAGGACTGGCAGTGTTTTCTTCTGTTGTGCACAGCATCGCGACGGGTCAGTGCTGGGTCTGCAACACCCAACAACAACAACAACAACAATTCTAGGGCTGTGCACATTTCATGATAATATTTTACATTTAAAACTTTAACATGGGTAGAATTAATCTTTTTCTATTTCTAACTGATTGGCCATTCTTGAGTATCTGTATTCAGGTCACATATACCTGTGTTTTGGTCTATCAGCTTCTGACTGGATACGGGGTATGATGGACTGGATGCTATTGAGTGTTTTAATTTTGTTATGTTCCTTTCAAGTAGGAACTAAAGAATGCAAGACTTTGTTCGAACAGGCAACTAGGTGACTTGCAAATGGACTTGATCCCTCTGAGGCCTGTTTTGAAGCTTTGTTAAGGCTGGTCTGGGCTAGCCTTCATTCTAGAGATAGCTCATCCTCTATGAAATCTTCACTGAATGTTCTGGGTTCATCTTTTAATGAGGTGAATGAAAAAGAGGTTCATCTCTAAATGAGTTCTCACTACTCTGGCTAGTTGAAACTCATTTGTTTCCCGTCCTGTGTCAGCTCTGGGAATTGTTTAGCTTGCAACTTTCCTGTTGTTCTTTGTCCAGTCTTGTGGAGTTTCACTCAGTGCCTCTGCAGTTTGGAGCTCAGCTGCCCCATGCATCTCACGAATACTTTGGGGGCTCCTTTTCCGCACAGCTTACTGGAACCCTTCCTTTCTGGAACTGGACCTCATCACTTCTGGTTTCCTTCCTGAGCAGATCCTCAGTTCAGTAAGATTCCTCTCTGAGGGAGCTTCAGAAAGTGTGTGGAAAAAGGAATGCAAAGATAATAGAAAAAAAGGTGAGAGAAAAAATTTAAAAACTAAAAAAAAAATTTAAGAACCCAAGAGATGATGGAGCTTTTCCACTAACTTTTTGAAGCTCCCTCATCCTGTGGACCCTGACCCACCTGTGGTCTGCAGCATCTCTCCAGGCAGGAAATGAGGGTGATCAAGGGACTCCCTTGCTTTTCTTCTCTAACAGTTCACTCTGTTCCTTGCCTATTTATCAATGTTTGAAAACAGTGGTTTCATCCGTTGTGTTAGTCTGGGTAGACCAGAGAAACAAATTCACAGACACTCGTGTGTGTATAAGAAAGAGCTTGATATACAAGAGAAATTGAACATTGAGAAAACATTCCAGCCTAGTCCAGATCAAGTCCATAAGTCTTGTCCATTAGCCCACATGTCTGATACCAATCTATAAAATCCTCTTCAGATTCACAAAACATATGCAATGATGCTGAATACAGGATGATTGTAGGCCAGTGGGTGAAACATTTTTGCATCTAGTGGCTTTGTAAGCATCTCAGCACTGGCAGGGGTCTCCACGTGGCTTTTCCAGTTCCCAGGGCACAGGGTCTATCAACGTAGTGCCATGTGTCTTGTCAGGTTTTGTCAGTAGAGTGTTGTCTCAGGGAGTCAGCTGAGAGAGAGAAAGTGTCTCCCACTTCCAAGGAGGAAAATCCTGGAGTTCCCAGAAATCTTAGGAAAAGGCCATGCCCCCACAGAGGCCTCATTGGCTATGACTCAATTGACAGCTTAGATTCCACCCTTTCACTCTTAATCCTCTCAAGTCCCAAATTGAAACCAGATTAGGTAACTACCATCGACTACCTCTTGTCAATTTGACACTTCCAAGCAATTCTTTAGCCATATACATTTTAAAACAAACAATAATAAAATCATATTGGCACTCAACAGGATAAAACTAAAATGTGTGCAATTCAATATGCTCCACCCTCATTTAAACTCTGTAAGTGAACAAAACAAAAATATCCTATGCCTACTAATTGTAGTTCAGTAACACCTACATCTTAATCCTATAATCCTATCTCTATATTCCCCCCACCTATGAAAGTTTGTAAGTCAACCACTTCATGCGTTTATCTGTCCAATTTGGGGTATCCAAAGTCAATACTACCCATTTACATCAACCCAGTGCCCAAAGACAATCATATTATTTGATGTAAAGAATCTTCATTTCAGTTGAAACCTTGTGAAGTCCGTATCCATAAGCAAAGTCTGCAGCAATATCCACCAGTTCACAGGCTCAAAAATCTTCTCTTCATTTGGTTGGGTTCTGGTCAACTCAACGTGGGCTGCCTCACTTAGCCTCACCAGGGTACCCGTTGGTTGCCCTGCCTTTAGACAAGGGCCCCACCACAAATCTCAACAAGCCTAGTCCCCTTGTGCTAGGTCATGAACTTCAGACCAGTCAACCTGCTCTGTTCTTCTCGAGTTCCTGTAAACCAAGTCCACAGGTATTAGAGGCCAGACTCAACCCATCTCTTTATTGCTGCATTTCTCCCACTTCCACGCAACAGGTGGATCAAGGTGGTCACCTTGCATGCATTTTAGCCAACCATAGGCTTCTTTGAAGGTTCAGTCCTAGACAGGCGTTATCGTCATGGTTCCAGATTTTTTCCAGCTTCTGGCAAGCACCACTAGTTCAAGATTTCTAAAAACCTAAAGAGTTCCTCTTTCTTCACTCTGTCAATCTTGCTCCCAGGCAAGTCTCTTGGAATACAAATGTCCTGCGTGCCCCAAAGCACTGGGTGGGGTATATCTTTTCAAAGCTTTCTTTACAGACATGTCCTAAACCCGTTTAAAGATCAAATTTTAATGGCTCAAAGCAAATGGGCTTATAAGCTTTCTATTTTCATACTTCCCAATAAACATTTCTATCAATAATAAGCATAATAAAGCAGTATAAGCAGAGTAGAACCAGATACTAAACTCAATTTTGTTTGTTTGTTTGTGTGGGCATCACTGCCTCTGGTGGTCGTGGGCACTACCCAGCCGCTGCTGGATTTGAACCGCTAAGCCCGCAGGCTGCAGTTCCGCACTCATCCACTTATGCCACCGGGGCTCAGCCCTAAACTCAATTTTTAAATAAAAAGCATTTATACAACTCTTATCACACCACCCATCCATCCCTTGCATCAAGCACATTTGTACATTTATTTCCATCATCATTCTTAAAATATTTTCTTTCTACTTGAGCCCTTGGTATCAGCTCCTAATTTCCCCCTCCCTCTCCCTCATGAACTCTTATAAATTATTATTTTTTTCATGGCTTACACTGACGGATGTCTCCCTTCACCCACTTTCCTGTTGTCCATCCCCCAGGGAGGGGGTTATATGTAGATATTTGTGATTGGTTCCCTCTTTCTCCTCCCACCTTTCCCTTACCTTCCTGGTATTGCTACTCTCATTATTGGTCCTGAGAGGTTCATCTGTCCTGGATTCCCTGTGTTTCCAGCTCTGATCTGTACCAGTGTCCATCCTCTGGTCTAGCCAGATTTGTAAGATAGAATTGGGATCATGGTAGTCAGGGGTGGGATGTGGAGTTACTAAAGTCAATTCTTAAAGCAGTCATGTTTAATCCTTATTTAGCTGATCTAAATCCTACCTAAACTATTCTATGTATACAAAAATAAGGGATTAAGTCTCTGAGAGAATCAAACCAGACAGCCAGGCTTTCTGTCAGCCATTTTCCCTAAGTAGCGTGGTTTCTGAAAAATTCAAGCAATGATTTCTACCCCTGAGGTCAAAATACACATTAGCAACATTCATTTTTACCATTTCACACAGGAATAACCAAAGACTACAGCCAAACAAAATAACGGAACATTTAACTTCCCATATTCTTTCCAGAAAACCACCCAGCAAATTCTGGCTCGCCAAAGAAACAGTTCCATAAGTCAGCGGTCAAGAAAACAGCCACTCTCCATCTTTATGATTTGTTTCTCCAGGAGCCCACTCCTGGAACCATAACGTGTTAGTCTAGGTGGACTCTTAATCCTCTCAAGTCCCAAACTGACACCAGAATAGGTACTGATCACATCCATTTTTGTCCCGTTTTCTTGTTGTTTAGGACAGGAAGGTGAGTTGAGTCCTTAATTTTTCAGAAGCAGAAGTTGGAAATTTCTATTCAGAAACATCTTTCTAGTAGTTCAGTTAGATGCTAGCCTGCTCCCGAGGCTTTCCTTGATGTCTCTCTCTTCTGGGTTCGCCAGGGTGGCAACACCCATCACACTCTCTCTTGACTTCTAAGGATAAACCTATGTGATTCTGTGGGCCTTAACAGTGGCGACAGGGCCTCCCTCTTAGTCACATCTCTAAGCCAGGCGTGCGAGGTTGAATCTCCTCATATGGCTTGTCAGTGAACTGAAGTGACTGGGCCTTCTAGGTCACAAGGATGAAACCCGGGAGGCCCGGATCTCTCCCCTGTGTGATCACCAGCAGGCAGACTGCCAGGGAAAACCACGTGGACACAGGTTTCTCCCTTATTAGGCAGGAGGGCTGGCGGATTGCTGAAAAGAACCCAGACCTGTCCGGACTTGTCAACACACACTCTCCTGACATTAAAGCTCACAAAGCCTACTATTGGGACACAATGGAAGGGTTTGACCACAGGTGCCCGGATGGTGTCAGATGATCCTCCCCCTGAGGTGGGCCAGCCTACACCAAAGGGCCAGGTCCCTGGGTTTGGTGTTCAGGGACCCACACTACAGCTGCCCTTTCCCACCCTCTGTAGAAGTGAAGTCCTGGATGAAGAGGGGCCAACACCCAGGCCCCCATAACCTGTAACCTCAGCCAGCTTACTCTGTTTCCCCAGCTGTAAAGGGAATACTTTTCCAACAGGCTGACTTCTGGGGTCTTTTCCTAAGGGGGTTGGCTTCTAGCAACCAAAGAGTTGATGGTCCTACAATGCTGTGGGTCTCCTGAGCCAGTGTCCCTAGGGTCCTAATAATTGATCATCCTGTCTGTGTTTCCGTGATTGGGATGATCTACAACCCTAACCTCCTCTGGGTCTGTGACACACTGATGTGTACATCTGTGACCCTGACACACCAATTGCATCAGTCTGCATCAGTCTGCAGCAGCAGCGACACTGCTGTTCCTAGAATCCAGCTTTCTGCCTGCTTAAGAAGAACTCAAACCTGCTCTTCATTCATTGTTCCCAGGGCCATTCATTCCAAATGATTCACTTACGGAACCAGAGAGAGACAGAGAAGCTAGGAATGCCAGCCTGGCTGCGCCCGGCCTGAAAGGGCTGAATTGTCTGTCTGCTTGAGAGAGCCTTTGTGCTTGGCTGTTTGGAGAGGGCCGGGCCAGGCTGGGCTGCAGCAGGGGCTGGGCACCGTTGCACTATGCCCATTCTGGGGAGATCTTCTGCCCTCCCTGCCCCTTCCTTGTCTGGCATTCTGCTTCCTTGAAGATGCTGTGCCCCACCCGCCTGCTTCTATTATAGATGCTGTTCCTCAGGTTCCTGAAACTACCCCTGACTTGGTTCGTGCCCCTCGTACCCATCCTGGGTGACGTCCTCGAGTCTACCTGGCTTCTGGAATCAGAGGACAGACCTATGTCTCTCTAAGCGTCCTGGGTCCCATGATGCTGTCCGAGTGGGATCACTGAGCGTTTTCCCAGAAATGCCTTTGCCCCCGTTCTGTTCGTCTCTAAGGACGAGGACCGTGGTGTGACTTCCTGTTCTTGAACTAAAGCTGCTCATGGTCAGAGTCCCGGCGGCAGAGAGAGGCTGGGGAAGAAAGGCAAGAGCTTGGGAAGTCATGAGTGGGTGTGAGCCCCGTCCCACCCACCTGCTCCTGAGTGACCTCGGGCCAGCCACTCTCATCTCAGTGCTGAGGGCTGCTCAGCCTGCGAGCGTCCTCCCACCGCACGAGGACACGCACAGACGTCCTCCGTGGACGAAGGGCTGGGTGTCCCGTCACCAGCAGAAAGAGCAACTGTAGAACAACACACGGGATCAAGCCCTGTGTGGAGTTTAAGGTCACAGGCACCATCTGCTCATTTGCCAGCTTAGGGGCCCCGCCAGGTCACGCACCTACCTTGCCCCAGCTTCTCTTCCCTCAGACAGGGCTCACAGAAATGTTAGGAGAATTTATTAAAAAAAGAAGCACACCCTCAAGCACACTGTCTAACAGGTAGTAGATAAGAACCTGGCGGCGTATGGGACGAGGTGTCGAGCTGCTCACTGAAAGGTCAGCCGTTCAAAGCCGCCAGTTTCCGCAGAGGAGAAGGACGAGGCTGTCTGTTCCTGTAAAGATTCACGGTCTCGGAAACCCTCCACGGGGCTGCTATGAGTTGGAATCAGTTCAGGGCCCGTGAGTTTGGGTGTTTCATTTGGATGGTTTGTTTCATGTTATTATTAAATATTCATGAGACCCAGCCTTCTTGGTTTTTCATTTATAAACTTTTCAGACAAGTGTGTGCCCTCAGGGAGTAGATTAGATTAGTTTCTACTATATATGTATATGTATATAAATCACTTAATTTTTTTCTATTTTGTATATTTATATTTGTATCTATTTTAGCTTCTCTCTGTGTATAAATATGTGTATATATATGCATATATAAACACACACACATATACAGGTTAGTAACATACACAATGCTATGGTTTGCCTCTAGATAAATAAATCCATGTATTTCGGGGGTGATTGCCCAGTGCAGAGGCTGCTGCTTCCTGGGTTGGTGATTCCATTGTTCACCTGGCAGATCTGATGGCACACACTACCGCTGCCACCGCCATCCTCCCACCCCCACCCCCAGCAAGTGGGTGGGATGCTGTGACCAGGGGAGAAAGACACTGCCCCTGGCAAACGGGCTTATCTGGGAGCTTGGGATTCCTTTACGTGGAATCAGGCCGGGTGTCCCCCAGTATCCCTCACCCAGTTGGCCCCACCGGAATTTCTGGATTCCTAAGGCCCTAGTGGAGGAGACGCCCCTCCTTGCCCCTAGAGTTTCCCGGGAAGGGTTTGGTCTCTGTTTTGTTGTCTTGTTGTGGGGTTTCCATGGGGCCACCTGAGCCTGGCAATTGCATCGATCCCAGCTGTCACAGCCCTGCTACCAGATTTGCCCAGCGGTGTGAGATGGCCGCACTCCCAGGGTGAGGCAGACCGAGGAGGAGGCAGGCTCGTCCTGGGTGGGAAAAGTCACTGTGAGCTGGGATTGGAAATCAGTCACAGGTCCGCATCCCTGGCTCTGGACGAGCAAGTCTGCCTGCCTCTGGGGAGCCAAATGTGGTCGCCTTTCCAGCCCTGGCATAGTGGTTCTCAACCTTCCTCATGCTGCAGCTCTTTCATGGCATTCGTCATGTGGTGGGGACGTCCCCTCCAACTATACCATTATTTTCATTGCTGCTTTATACTGTAATTTCGTTACTGTTATGGATTGGGCAACCCCCATGAAAGGGTGGTGACCCACAGGTGAGAACCTCTGCCCTATCTCTTCCTGATATCTCAGGCTCCCAAGGGTTGAGAATAAAGAACTGGTGTCTAGGCTCCAAACACCTGCTTTCACTCCCTCCCTCCTGCCTCCCTCTCTCTTTCCTGTGTGTGCCAGGCTGTGTGCTAGGGTTTGGGGAAACAACAGTGAACTTTTTCATGCCCTGTCCTTAAGCGGTTTACATCCTGAAGGCTCAAATTATAACCCAGCAGAAATAGAAGAGTGAGATGAACACTTTTGAGTGTGTCGTGACATGGGTCCCTTTAAGAACATGATGGCCCTCTCCCCTCAGAATGCATTCAGTATCCCAAATCAGTTATCACCAAGTCACCTCACTCCTGTCGCACCCTGTGCATGAGGGCAGAGGTTCCTCTAGAGGTTTTGGATGTAGGCCACCAGGTCTTTCTTCTAAGGCTCCCTGGGGTGGACTTGAACCTCTAACCTTTAGCTTCTCAGCTGAGCATATGAACATTTGTATCCACCAGAGACTCCCTAATAAGGACACCCACATGAATCCAGGCCTGTGAGTTAGGATGCTTGTGGTTTCCTTGACATGTAGGTGAAGCCCTTGGGTCAAGAATCCTGGCGTCGCAGTGGGGCCATTGTTGAGCGGGTCCAGCAGGATGCCGTGTACATGTTGGAGCAGGGCATCGCTCTTAGTCTGGGGGCTCATTGAGGAGACAGCAACCAGCAAGAGGCAGGAGTTGACCATTGAGGACGTGGCAAGCATGGAGGCCACATCTGACCTCCTCCAGCGACAGGAGGGGGAAGGGGAATCCCACCCGACCTCTAGCCCAGGAAGAGTCCTGTGAAGCAGTGCTTGGCTCTGCCTGCTGTCCCTCCCACGGCCCTCTGCTCCTCGCCCAGGAAGGGGACAGGTTACAGAATGTCAGAGTTCTTTTGTCCACAATTCGCCTTTTCAACCAGGCTGCTAAGTGCATCTCTCCTGGTCTCTTAGCAACATTTGCCCTTGACCGCTGCCCTGCTCAGGCCAGTGTTACAAGCGTCTTTAACACTGATCAATGTCTGAAGAGCACCCCACTTTGCAAACCAACCTCCTGCCCGAAGGTCCTCAGTTTCCCTCAGTCTTCGGGCCCAGAAGCCCGCTGCTCTGCCTCTGGTCTCAGCACCGCCTCTCTGTGCAGGGCTCTCAGATAGCCTCCCTTCCTGACCTTTCATTTTTGGGGGGAGTCGAGCTGTTCTTATTTCTAAATTGGCTCACTTTATACTCGATGGAATGGCAAAACTGACCAAGGCCCTCCATTAGAGTTTCACACCTGTTTGCCTGGTCTCACCTGTCATTGCACGGGGGTTATAAAGACGTGGATAGAGGAGCCATGCCAAGTAGTTTCATGCCACCATAATCGTCGTGTGTGTGTGTGTGTGTGTGTGTGTGTGCGTGTGAATGTTGAAGGGAAAAGGGGAAACGAACAAGCAGATGAATGGGCAGTCACAATGAGAACGTCTGGAACTAATAGAGGAGGCTGTTTTAGATGACATAGTAATGAACGCAAACTCACTGCCATCAAGTCCATGCCGACTCACACCGATTGTATAGGACAGGGTAGGACTGCCCCTGTGAGTTCCTGAGACGCTAACTATTTACGGAAGTAGAAAACCCCACCTTTCTCCCCAAGAGTGGCTGGTGGTTTCGAACTGCAGACCATGTAAATCCCAGCCCAAGTGCATCGCCGTGATGCCACTAGGGCTCCCCTAGGTGAAACTTGAAGTGCCAGACAAAGATTAGAAAGGCTTTAAGACGGGTGGGAATGTAGCACGTTTGAGGACTGTCTGAAGGAGGTGGTCAGTGCGGTGGAGTGAGTGATGCGGCATTCAGAGAAGATAGAACTAGAGAGATGGGCCTCGTGAGCCAGAAAAGGAAGTTAGGATTTGACTCTGAGGACGATGGGAAACGCTTTCTTTCTTTTGAAGTTGAAAATTTTTAATTTGTGCAAACAGAAGCAGAATGGACATGTCTTTCTGTGACGTGCACTTTTTTTTATTCAACTAAGTATGATAAGTGTAGATTTACATGCGTTTCCAGCACCCATCTGCCGGTTAGTGGTCAGGTGGTGGTGGGCCTGGTCGCTGTAATGCTAGAAGCTATGTGAGGTGATTTCACATACCGGCAGAGTCACCCAGGGTGGACAGGTTTTAGTCGCATTTCCAGATGGAGAGAAGAGAAAGGTTTGGTCACCTACTTCCCCAGACTAGCCAATGAAAACCAAATGCATCGAGAGTCCCTGGGTGTTGCAAACAGTTGAGTGTCCGGCTGCTAACAGGAGGGGTGGAGGTTTGAGTCCATTCAAGGGCACTCCAGAGACATCTGACCATTCACTTCTGAGCAATTAACCATTGGAAACCCCATGGAAGGAAGAGTACAGCCATGCATATGCATACAGGCTTGTCAGGGGAGATTTGACATAGGATCTACTTACCTTTCCTGAAAGCATATCCATGCCTGTGTGGGGTATACAGGAGACAAAGTCATGAGACCTCCTTAGACATAAGCAAATGTTTTGAGGGAATGGGTTGCTGGACCTCTGGGCTCAGGAACATAGTCTTGGGGAGTGCCAAGGTCAAACTGTCATAGTGTAGTCCGCAAAGACAATCTTTTCTTTTCTTTCTTTTGTTTTTTGGGGATCACTGCCCTCTGCTGGTCGTGGGAGCTACCCAGTGCTGCTCCCGAGAGCCGCCACTGGATTTGAACCACCAAGCCCACAGGGCTGCAGTCCCGCACTCAACCACTTACGCCACCGGGGCTCAGGCCTGCAAAGACAATATTCTACAACCTACTTTGGTGAGTTGTATTAGGGGTCTGAAGAGCCATCTAAGATGTGACTATTGGCCTCTCCCTGTCCAGAGAAAAGAGGAACAATGAAATGGATGACACTTGGCGAGACCTTCTTCCGCAGATCTGCCGGGGTCTCCTGCTTCAACAATGCTTGACCAGAACTGTCACTTGCCAGTCTCCCACCACCAACTGGCTGCCCAGCCCGCCCTCCATCAGCACCTTTCAGCTGTTCTCTCGACACCCCCAAGCTGCCACTGCCACCATGATGACCATTTCCCCCTCACAGGTGTGCCAGAACAACAACTCAGAGGCCACCATCAACCGCCGGATCAACCTGGAGCTCTGCCCCTTCCACGTCCACCTGTCCATGTCTCACTACTTTGACCGGGATGACAAAGCTCTGAAGAATTTTGCCAAATACTTTCTGCACCTATTTCAGGAGGAGAGGGAACGTGCCGAGAAACTGACAAAGCTGCAGAACCAGCAAGAGGGCGGATCTTCCTCCAGGATATCAAGAAACTGGACTGTGACGACCGGAAGAGTGGGCTGAATGCCCTGGAGTGTGCTCTGTCCCCAGAGAAGAACATTCACTAGTCCCTGCTGAAGCTGCACAAACAGGCCACAGATAAGAATGGCCTCCAGCTCTGTGTCTTCATCGAGGCCGATTACCTGGATGAGCAGGTGAAATCCATCAACGAGCTGGGTGACTATGTCGCCAACCTACACAAGATGGGGGCCCCTGGGAGACAGAGGTGGGGAGAGTTAAGCAGAAGTCTGGCCTTCCCCACATCACCAAGGCCACACATGTGGGGTAGACCAGTCCCTTTTCTAGAAATTGTACCCAAGCATCCATGTCTGTTCTTCCATTTGTACCATTCCTTTGATAAAGTCTAAAATCCTTTGATACCCAGCTGTTGTCTCAGAGATCTTGGTGGGGAGCAGCCAGAGTCCTCAGGCCCAGGCGGTAGAATTTTTTTAATTGCCCCAGTTCCCACTGCAAAATCCTACTTAATAAAATGGAACTTGTGCAGAAAAAAAAAAAAGAACTGAAGACACTTGGAAACCATTAGTCCTATTGACTAATGGACTACTTACTCAGACATTTGTCTCCAAGACTCGGAGACCAGAAGAACTAGATGGTGCCTTCTTATCACTCTCAATCACCCTAACCAGGACCAAATTAAATGGTCTTGAACAGATGGGGAGAAAAACGTAGACCCCAAACTCAAAATTATGGAAAAAAGACTTACTGGTCAGGTAGAGACTGGTGGTCTCCTGAGACTGTGACCCTTCACCCCCTTTCAGGTCTGGAAATGAACTCATTCTCGTGGCTCTAATTTTAGCCAGACAGATCTACAGGGGGAACAATTCTATGCCTTCCAACCATCAGATGTTTGAGCTCAGAAGGGCAGCATTTATTCAAGGGGACAGTTCAGTCATGTTAGGAAAGAAGGATGGCTGGAAGCACGAAATTCAGGGAAGAAGTGGTGTGACCCTGGGGGGATTGCCCTCAATGACGTGCCACAAAACCTGTCTGCATTATCAGATGGAAAACGGATCTGCCCAGTACACTGTCATTTGATTCCCCCTAAGAAGTTTAAACATAATAAAATTCCAGGTGGGTTTGTAAAAAGGATTTTTAAAATGGGAAAACCCAGCTCTTTGGAGCACAGCTCTCCCCTGGCACATTCGAGGTTGTCACAAGGAGGCAATGACTCTCTGAATGGTCAGCACAATGGGACCTTGTCCAGCTCACTGGCTTTGGGCACCTCACCAGGAGTGGACAAGCACTGGAGGAAGGCATCATCTTTGGTAAGGTAGATCCAGTGAGGGCAGGGGAGACCTCTAGGGAGATGAATTGGCACAGTAATTATAAAAATGACTCAAATGTGTCAGAAATCAAGACGATGACACATGACTAGGTAACATTTTGTTCTCCTTTTTACAGGGCAGCCATGAGTTGGAGTCAACACAGTGACTATCTATCATTTATCTATTTATCTATCTATCTATAATCTATCTATATCTATCATCTACCTATTTATCTATCTAGTGTGATTTACTATGTAGAATTCCATTGCACACACATCTCATTGTTTTTCTATTTTTATATCTTTCTGAATTGATTCTGAACTAGGGGATTAATAAGCTGCAGAATGAGTACATTTTCAGCATTACAAGTTGACAGTTGGCGTGCTGATTTACATCCCCCCCAGCAGCATCTGAAGGTTCTCATTTCTTTACGTCCCAGCCAACTGTTGATATCGTTAGTCTTTTAAGGTTTTGACAAAGCTTTGGATGTGAAATGACAACTCGTTTTCATCTGTGTTCCCCTCGTCCCAACTGAGATTCCACATATGATTTTCTAATTGTTGGCACTTTGGCTTTTGTCTCTTTGGAATTTTTTGCCACTCTCCCTTGCTAATTTTTCTTCAGTGTTGTCTTTTCCCACTTGACCCGTGGAACTTGTTTGTGTATCCGAATTACTAACCCATTGTCTTTTATAAATGTTGTAAGCATCCTCTCCCACACTGTTGACTGGAGAGTTTTAAGTAGGGGAGTGACATGCTCTGACTTATGTTTTTCAAAGCTTCCTCTGGATGCAGTGTGGAGAGCGGATGAGGGTGGGATGAGCAGAGTAGAGGGAGGAAGCCCAGTGAGGAAGTGACACTAGTCATCCCAGGAGAAATGACAGTTCTTGGGCCAGGGGAGCTGTAGAAGAGACAGAGAAGAGGGAACAGTTTCAAAGAGCATTTTGAAGGCAGAGGTGGTAGAATTTGCTGATGGGTTGGATGATAGGGATCGCGATGACTCCTTGGTTTTGGGCCTGTGCGGTTGGGTGGATGGTGGTGCCATTTACAGAGATGGAGACTGACAGGTAGAGAAACAGGTTTAGTCTGGAGCAGGGGAATCAATATGTCTGCTTTCAACATGTTAGGCATGAGATAGTCTGTAGATATCCAACTTGTGATGCCGTCAGAAGTTGGGTCTCGTCGTCTGGAGTTCAGACACAAAGAACACAACTAGAGAAAGACATTTGGGAATCATGGTGGATGCATTTAATGCCATGAGACTGGATAAGAAGGAAAAGAGACAAGACTTCCCAAGGAATCCCAGCAATGCAAAACTTAGAAGTTGAGGAGGCAAGTTTTAGAATAAAAGCTCACCAGGGCAGGGGTTTTGTACTATTGACTGCCCAGTACCTAGCACAGGCCTTAGTGCATAGCAGGGGAGGAAATAACCAAAATTATCATTGACAAACAACCAAACCCTCTGTCATCAAGCAGCTTCCTCTTCATGGCAACCCTATAAGACAGAGAAGTGCTTCCCCCAGGTGTCAAGAAGCAGACAGCCATTGCCTTCTCCCTCAGAGGCACTGGTGGATTTGAACCGATGATCTAACTAGGAGTCAAGCCTCGAATCACTGCGCTTGTTGTATGGCGGGCTCTTAGCAAAGATCTGCTAGAGTGACTGGGAAGAGGGGGAGGGCTGGCTGGCGATAAGCTGGAAATGCGGTGTCCTGGAAGTCAAGAGGAATGAAAGTTTTCTAGAAGACGTGGTTAGCTGAAATGCTGTCAAGAAGTTGGCTAAGAGTTGGGGGCGGATGAGTGACCACTGAGTTCAGCTATGTGGAGGCCAGTGGTGACCTTATCCAGAGTCACAGAGGCTTGAAAAGGGAGGGGGTTGGCATATTCTATGAGATGGGGAGCGGGAGGAGGGTGGGGAGCAAAGGGGACTTTCCAACCAGTTGGAATGGCGTGAGACGATGTGAGAAGACACGATAAAGGGCTGGTTCGTGCCACTGCAAGTTGGCCCAATAAATGGGAGGGTAGGGAGCGAGAGGGGTTGAACAGGTTGGGGGGTGGGGTGGGGTGGTGGTGAGGCGAGTTTCAGGATCCAGGGGAAAGGCAAGTCCCACAGAGAGTGAGGAAGGACTGAGACAGCCTGCCCTCTTTGAACATGACCACTGAGCTGGGGAAAAGCATCGGTTGATGTATTATTCATGATCCAGGAGACGCAATTTCAATTCAAAGAGTCTCTTACGCCAAAAAGTTTGTCTGCTTGTGCTAATGTCAGGGAAAATCCAAGGGTGACTCTGGCTTCTGATTTCAACTTCCTCTTGATCTTTTGGACTTTTTTTTTTTTCTTTGAGTGGTCTTTCTTCTCCGATGGGCTGTACTCTCACAAGGGCACGATGTCCTTCTGCCCCTCCAGGTTTCCCTCTTGCCCCCTTACTGACACTAGGGGGTGGGGGTGGGGGAAGCTAGACTCATTTGCAAGTGTTCACTACAAAAAGGGTCTCCTTGACTGTGCGTGGCCTGGCTGGGTTCACGTGCCATTTCTGAAGCAGTCACTGAAGTGCTAGAGAGGGTTCCCATCTCTGATGGGCTGGGCCTGTAGCTGGGGGTGCTGTACTCTCTCAGAGGCAGTTTGCCTTGGGAAAATCCAGGTGCCAGCTCCAACCTGTAGGACTGTGATGTTCGATCTATGCTACAAATCTTCTAGCAGGCCCATTCAAGCTGAAAGAGAAACCCAGGTGAAATACCTACTGGCACAGGGGCAGATGTTTTTTTGCTAACCCAAAGGTGAGTCTTTCCAACCCCGCAGAGGCTCCCTGGGAGAAAGACCCGGTGATCTGTTCTGGGGAGATTATAGCCAAGAAAACCCTCTGGGGCAGCTCCGCTCCATCCTGTGGAACTGTTAGAAGTCAGAGATCTGCTGGATGACATGCCATCTCATCATCTAATCCACTAGATCCGAACAGAATCATTGAAATAGGTCATCAATACAACACGGGACATTTTACATCCGTTATTTAAATCTAGTGTGTGATATATTCACTTTTATGCACACATCCTTTCCAAGGTTCCATTTTCCTCAGCAAGACCTGTTCTGGGTTTGTTGCTATTGTTAAGGACCATCTCGTCGATTCTGCTTCCTAGTGACTCCTGATGCACAACAGAGCAGCGGGTCAGACCACTGTCCATCTGGTCCTGTGTCATGTTGACAGTTGTTGCTCTGTTGGAACCATTGTTGTAGCTGCTGTGACAGTCCATCTTCTCAATGGCCTTCCTTTTGTGTGTTGTGTGTGCCGACCTTCTAGTCTATCGAGAATGATGGCTCTTTCCAAGGCTCTCTGGATGACACATCCAAAGGACATGAGACAAAGCCTTGCCATCCCTGCCTGGCTTCCAAAGCAGATTTGCTTGGTCGACTTTGCCATGTGCTTTGCCAACACCACACTTCAAATGCACCAACCCTTCCGCAGTCTTTCTTATTTATTGTTCAACTGTCACCTGCATAGGAGGTGATGGAAGATACCAAGACTTGGGTCAAGTGCACCTTAGTCTTCAGAACGACATCCTTGCTCTTCAACACTTCCAAGAGATCCATGCTGCAGATTTTCCCAGTGTAATACGTCTCTTGATTTCTTGACTGCTGCTCCCATCGGTCTAAGCAGAATGAAAAGTCTGTTGATATGGATGTTGTCATTTTTTTGGGGGGGGGGCGTGTTACTGTTTGAAGTGAACTTGTTTGTCACTGGGCTCCAAGTCCATTTCAGTTCCATTTTCCTCATTTTTTCTTTAAGCCTCTCAGACCACTGTTTAAGTTTGAGGGCTAAGGAAACTGGAGGGAAGATCTGTTATCATTAGGATGTGACTTACCAATCCAATTGTGAGGATTTGTTTGCTTGTTTTGTTTTTATGCCGAGTTGTAATCCACATGCCGTCTTTGATTTTTATCAGTAAGTGCTTTGAGTCCTTCTCACTTTCAGCAAGCAACTTGTGGTATCTGCATATCTCAAGTTGCTAATAAACTTTCCTCCAATCCTGACTCTGTATTCTTCTTCATGTAGTGCAGCTTCTCCAACTAATTGCTCAGCACACAGATTAAATAAGTGTAGTATAGCCATGACACAAACCTTTCCTGATTTTAATCCATACTGTGTGCCGTTTTTCTTCCTGTTCATATGCCTGTCTATCAGAGTACAGGTTTGGCACAAAGCACAATAAAATATACTAGGATTCCTACTCCTCTCCATGTTATCCATAGCATGTTATGATCCACACAGTTAAATGCCTTTGCATAGTCAATAAAACACAAGTAAACATCTTTCTGGTAGTCTCTACTTTCCTCCTAGATCCACCTGACATCAGCATTGATATCTCCCCTTCCTTGTCATATTCTGATTCCTGCTTGAAGTTCTGGCAGCTCCCTGTCAATGTTCTGTTGCAATCATCTTGGAATGATCTTCAGCCAAATTCTACTTGCATGTAATGTTGGTGAACATGTTTGATCACTTCAGCATTCTCCTGTGTTACTTTTCTTTGAAATGGGCACAAATAATGACTCTAGTCCAATCAGTTGCCAGATAGCCATCTTCCAAATTTCTTGGCATAGACCAGTGAATGCTTCCAGTGCTTCATCAATGTATTGAGACATTTTAATTAGTCTTTCATCAATTCCTGGAGGTTGTTTTACACTAATACCTTCAGCATGGCTTGTACTTCTTCCTTCCTTATCATTGTTCCTTGATCGTGCGTGTACTACCTCTTGAAATGGTTGGGTTTTGACCAGCTCTTTTTGATACCATGCCTCTCTCTATTCCTTCCGTTGTCTTTTAGTGTTCCCTGCATCATTCAATATTTTGTCCAGGGAATCACTCATGATTGTAACTCGAGTCTTGAATTTTCAGTGTGAGAGACGTTGGGCATGTTCTTCCATTTTGGATTTTTAACTCCAGGTCATTGCACATTCATCATAACACCTTCCTTTATACTCTATGAGACTAACATGACACTATTTATTAGTTATGTCATATAATAGAAAGAGGGAAGATATGAGCATGATATACTAATTATATAATATATAAGTAAAATATAATATGAATGCTAATACAATACCAGTGCAATATAGTGTTAAACTATTTGTTTTTAAAATGTTTCTATGACATAGGTGGGGGGGTTGTGTTTCAGATCATTGAATTCATATCGCACAGTCGCAATTGTTGATAAGGCCCTCCCCCCTCCTTGATGACCCTCCTTCCTCACATGGCTGATGTCAACATGCATCACTCCTCTGGCCCATCTTTTTATCCTTTCTCTCCCCACTCGGGCAAACTCCAAAGTCTCTTCCCTTTGGTGTGAAAAATCTCTTTCTTGGTTGATAGTTCCTCCCCGCCCCCCGACCCCTTATAACAGTGGACTAATATAATACTTGTCCTTTTGTCATTGACTAATTTCACTCAACACTGTTCTACAGTTCCATCCATGCCAAGGGCTGCTTCCTGATTTCATTATTTTTCAGCGATGTGTAGTATTCCATTGTCTGTACATACTAATGCTTCTTTATTCATTCTACCAAAGGGCCAGCCTGTTTCCATCTTCTTGCCATTGCGAACAGTGCTTCGATGAGCACGGGCATGCATAGATCCACTTATGTTCTGACTCTTCCTTCCTGAGGATTGTACCCAGCAGAGGGACTGCTACATGGCATGGCACGCCTAGTTCCAGTTGCTTGAGGTAGTGCTGTATTGCTTCCCACCGTGGCTGCACACACCTACAGTCCCACCAACTCAGAGCAAGCCTACAGGAGAGGGTAGGACTGGCCCTGTGAGTTTCTGAGACTGCAGCTCTTTATGGGTGTAGGCAGCCCTGTCTTTCTCCCAAGGTCTGGCTGGTGGTTTCGAACTGCTGACCTTGCAGTTAGCAGTCCAGTGTGTAACTACTATGTCTCCTACAGTCCCAACAGCAGTGTAGGATATTAAGTTTTCTTGAGATTTCTGTTACGTTTATAAGAGGAAAGGGAGGTTCATGTTCCAGGCTCTCCCAAACACACAACATTTTCCCAGCGAGTGTCAGTTTGCAATGTAATTACAGGTAGATGCAATTTTGTAAGTCAATTCCGCAGCCTCACTGACCAAGTTCCAAGGGTGAAATTGCCTCCCTTGGCGAGGCCCCTGACATTGGGTATCATTACCAAAGAGCGAGGTCAAGGAGCTGAGTGAGAGCAAGGCCATTGCCAATGCCACCTGTCTCCATTAGCGCCTGTAGCACTTTGCCACCTGCCTTTTTCCTTCTAAGTTGCAGCTTTGAAGTAGACTCGGCACCTGAGTCTTTTCTTCCTCTCCATGTCTCAGCCCAAAGAAAGCGGGACCTAAGAAAGCAAAAGTTCAAATCTTGCAGAAGGGCAAAGTCTTGCTCCGACAGTCAACTTCTCAGCACTTCTCCGGGCCTCCTTGGGTTTTTTGTCCATCTTGCTTGTGGCTGCCCAGCCCCTGCATGGGATTATATGTGGACGGCATGCACAAATGCTTTTGTTGTGGTTGGCGCCTCAGGTCAGTCCTCAACCTCTGAGAACCACATGCACAGCAAGGTCAGACCGCTGTGGTCGACAGGGATTTCTTTGCCATCGCTTTGGAAGCAGATTGCCAGGCCTTTCTTCCTCATCTAGTTTAGCCTAGAAGCTTCAGAGACCTGTTCAGCATCCTACAAACAGACAGGGCTCCCTTGACATGTGGGTGGTAGCTATGTGTGAAGTGTGTGGACCAGGAATTAAACCCAAGTCTTCTGTCTGGAGCGTGGGAAGTTCTACCATGGAACCACCATGAAAACCACTGCCCTCCAGTCAATTCTGACACATACGGATCCTAGGTCCACTGTCCTGGAGGGTTCCCAAGGCTGTCAGTGTCTGTGGAGGCAGACAGTGACTCTTTCTCTTGTGGGGTGCCAGAGAATCCAGGCTACTGACCTTTTGGTTTCACCAAACCACGTTTATCCTCTGAATGGTGTTCACAAGCACCCATTGAGCACCGACTAGGTTATGAGTCAGAATGAATTCCACGGCAGTGTGTGGGTGGGTTCTGTGCTCTGAGCCCTGCACCTGGTCTTGGAGACAAGGAGGTGCAGAGAAGCCAGCTCCTATCCTCAAGGAGCAGACCCTCTGAATAAGGTTGGCAAACACCCTCTTCGGGGCGGAGTGGGGCCCAGCATGGAGTGGTGCAGAAAGAGCTGTGGGCGGGAGCAGATGGCATGCCCAGTGTATGGAAACTGTCATAAGAGCAGGACTGGTCTTGGGAAAATCCACAGAGCCCACACCTGACCCAGCTGGGTGTTAAGCCTTGGTCTGTGGGTGTGGGGGTATGTGGGTGACAGCCCAAAGGCTAGGAGGGGTTGTTTTTGTTATTGACGGTTAGAACTGATGGTAGTGTCGGTATTGTTCGGAGAAGTCTCAGCTTGTTGGCGTGTGGACTTGGCTTCAGATTGTGGGGCAGGTATTGGCTGGGCTGTCTTTGTTATCAGTTGACATCAGTTAATGTCGGTTAATTCTTCATTGAGCACCTGAGGCAGTGTCTCTGCCTCTATCACACACACACACACACACACACACGTGTGCGGGACCCGATATACAAGCACCAGGCTCTCTCCAGTCCAGTCCCAAATGCAAAGGCAGGGTCCCTGCGCAAAACTCCTTCTTAGGACTTCAAGATGGTGGCAACAGGGCCCTAAAGTCAACACAGGGCCATTTGGGTTGATAGCCTGGCTCTCACATCCGGATAGCTGCCCCTACACATTCATATCTCCATACCCACCTCCACCCTCCACCAGTCCCCGCTGTCTGCACTAGACTCACCTTTCAGTGAGTTGAAAAGAGGCAAGTGCTTCACATCTGTTGTCTCGCATGACCGTTGACATTCTTATGTCAATGATAACTGGTGCCCACGCCACTGAGGGGGACTTGGGGGTGCGGGGTGGAGTCAGGCGAGGCATGGCTCTGGAGGAGGACTCCTTTGCCCAGTGGGGAGCTACCCTAAGAGGACCATAGGGGAAGCATAGGTGTGATGTGGTCCGATCGACATTTTAGGAAGGTTCCTTTGACTCTTCTGGGAAGACCGCACTAGAGGATCGAGGGGGGAAGAGAGAGGGTGGGAGATCACTGTAGTGGTTCACATGATGGGTGAAGGAGGCTGGAACAGCGGCAATGGAGGTAGATGGTTAGAGAGGGTGGGTTTGAGATTTATTTTTGAGGTAGAATTAACAGCGTTGATGATGGCGGGTGACTCCCATGTTTCTGACACCTGTTCTCCTGGGTACAGCCCCACTGACAGTTTGTGTATTACCCAGCCTCTGGCTGTGTCAGTCGCCCGTGACACCAGCTAGCCAGACCTCTGGGTACAAGAGTGTCTGTGGTTTGGTGAACTACTTGTAGGTGCCGGGAAGGGCCAGTCTACATTTCTTTCAAGAGAGGACCTTTGATAACATGATTGCCTTCCTTATTATTCACACACACACACACACACACACACACGAAGACTGATAATGTTCCTTGTTGGTAAAACCCTGGAGAAAAAAGTTTCCCTAGGGCTCAGCTCCCGGTGGCGGAATGGTTGTGTGCAGGACTGCAGCCCACTGGGATGGAGGTTCAATTCCAGCTCCACAGGAGCAAAGGCTGGGCATCCTACTCCCACCACCAGACGGCAGTGATGCCCAAAACAAACAAACAAACAAACAAACAAACAAACAAACAAACAAACAGTTTCCCAACATGCTGCTGGTAGAGAAACGAATGGGCGCCTCTTCTTTTGGGAGGATTCCGTCGCGTCACCAGTTTCGGTTTAAAAGGCGCATGACCATTGATGTCACTTTGCAGCATCTCAACATCCTGACCAAGTGCCTTCGAGTCCAGCCCGCCGCCCGGTGACACCGAGGGACAGGGTCACAGGACAGAGGAGAACCGGCCCTCACATTCCCAAGGCTGTCAGTCTTGATGGACTGGCGCGTCTCTGCTAACGGCTTGGAATTGCCCACGTGCCCGTGACGATCTAGTGGCACTAACCCCTGTGCCACCTGCGCCCCTTCCTTTTAGAACCTTTGCAGATGAACGAAGTGCGGTCTGTCTCGAGACTTCCATCGCGTCCATGGTTATATCATCCAGACACTGAAACAGCGGGGAGAGCCGCCCACGGGCGGGGCTGACGCACACAGGGGTCCATCCATATGCGCGCGCGCGCGGCAGTTAAAAGGATGCAGGCACATTGTTCGATACCAGCACCGACAGATCCACGGATCCTATGGGTGAATGAGAAAACAAGTTGCAAAGCACACAGTCAGAGGCCAAGTGTGTTTGTTTATTTGTCCTTAAAGGATCCCTAAACTGAGCTGCTGATTTCTAACCGTACACTCTTTGTTGGGCGATGCTGGGGAGCCCATCGCAACTCACAGCGGCCCTTTGTGTGGGAGGAGGGCTGCCTTCTGGAGGTTTCTGGGCTGGATCCTGATGGAAGGAGCAGCTCCGGCTCCTGTGAAACCCCTGCGAGGATTCGATGGGACAACTTTCAGGTTGGGAGTGGAGGGCATACCTTGGATTTCCATACCAGGATTCCCTAAGGGTTCCCCAATATCCAATGAAAAAATATGCATGAAGAATTACTTTAAAACATGACATTAAACTCATCACAATGATTGGTGTTGGGATGTTGGAGGCTGGGGGACGATTGAAGGTCATGCTGAGCTGACATGTCTTGTGGGATTTTTTTCTTGCTGTGAGTCTGCCTGCCTACATTATTTGGGAGGCTGAAAAGTTACGACTCAAAGGATGCTATGTTCATGGTTTCCCTCCTGACAATGCAGGCATGCACACTGAAGGGGTGGGGGAACCACCCACCATCCTGCATCGTGATGCAGGATTGATCAGTGGATAACAGGATGATCAATGTTATCTCAGATCTCAGTACAAAGGCACAGGGAAACCAGATTCCTGGGAATGGAATGAGAATCTTGATACACTGTGAAGAATGTAATCAATTTGTGTAATAGGAACTTAATATGCTGGGTAAATGCGTCAAAAACAAAATAAAATATTATTTTAAAATATGTGTGCATGTATCTTTTCTGTATTTTTCTATTTAGAAAAGTAAAAATATTATCATTAAGGATGCTGCTTTTGTAACCTGCTTCATAGTACTTATTTGGGAATATCTTTCCTTGCCATTGAATAGTCTTTCAAGTTAGAATTTTATTAATGGATGCATTATATTATCCTGTTTGGATTTACCATTATATACTTGAATTCCTTAGAGTGGCCATATAGCGCATATCTCATTTTTCCTGATAGTGTGCAACACAAGAAGTCTCTAGGTGGCATGCATGATTTGCATTTGATTACTAATCTAAAGGTTTGTGGTTTGAATCTTCCCAGTGGTGCATGGAAGAAAGGGCCGACCACTCTGTTCTGTAAGACATGGCGACATTTTAAGTCTGAGTCAACTCATGGCAACGAGTTGGGTTTGATTTACAATCCAAGAACTTAGTAAACCTTTATATCCTATCACTGTCCAACTGTTTATCGAGGATCGTTTTATTAGGAACGTGCTGAAATAACGCTATCTTAAGGTTTTTGTTAGGCATTGTTTCAGAAAGAGGAAGCACTCTGTAGGCCACACAGGGTGGCACATTCCCAACAGAATTACTTTGCCTTAAAGATTTTCAAAAGGAGCTTCTTGTCAACAGAGAGGAAAAGTTCCTGAAGGAGTTCCTGGTGCCTATCTTTCAAGAGACTTACAGAATGGGGTGAAGTCTGTTGGGTTGGTTTTCAGAAGCAAGGTTTGCCAGGTGACCTCTTGAGTTCTATTCCAACAACAAATCTGGAGGTTCCAATGACAAAACTCAAGCTAAGAAGTCCTTTAACATCTGGTTGTGAGCCAAGGTTTCTGGAGGGATGTACTTCTGGGAGTTTGGTACACCCTCCAAGGTTAGCCATCTCCAGAAACAAGGTGGCAGGTATTTTTAAGAGGCAAGGAGAAAGCTACGTGATAGAAGTAAAAAGGTGACTAGCAGGTACTGGGTCCATGTATTGGTTGCCAATGGTGGACCAGTAAGCAACAAAAATTGTGATAAGTGAAAAAATGGTTGAATCTGTCAAGGATGTCACTTTATGTCTATCAATAATCAATGTCCATGGAAGCAGCAGTTAAGAAATCCATTGATGTACTGCATCAAGCAAACCTGCTCCCAAAGACCTCTCTGAAGTGCTAGAAAGCAAAGAAGGCACTTTGAAGACTACAATGCCCTTGACCCAGCTCTGTTCAATCATCTCTTCCTCATGCACTAGCTGGCTAAGAAAAATGAATGGTCACAGAAGAAGTGATGTCTTTGATTCGTGGTGTTGGTGAAGAATCTTGAATGTACAGTGCACTGTCAGAAAAAACCCCAACACATGGATGTTGGAAGGAGGACAGCCAGAATGCGCCTTATAAGCAGAGATGGTGAGATTTTGTTTTGCTTATTTCAGACATAGTATTCAGAAGGACCAGTTTTCAGAGAAGGGCAGCATGCTTGGTAAAATACAAGGTCACTGATAAAGAGGAAGACCCTTACTAAGATGGATTGTCACCATGGCTATTCCAGTGAGCTTGAACATAGCTGCTACTGAGAGGTCAGTGCAGGACGAGGAAACTCCATTGGGTTCTACATGGGCTTGCTATGAGTCTAAATTCACTTGAGGGCACCTAACAATGACCACAAAGTGCTGGGGGGGGGGGGGAAGAGGTTCCTGGGGACTGGGACAGCCTTGTCCATGAGCTGTGGAGTCTGCACATGGATCTCAGAGGGGCCTCGGGGACAGATCTCCAGAGATTCAGGTTGGTTGAGGATGCTCCATCCTATGCACAAGCTCTCCATCTGACTTGCTTCATCTTGCCTCTTCAGTCCAGTCAGTGTCCTTATCAAGAAACAAATCACTGGCATGGCACCAAAAGGTGCTAGTATCAGCCATCAACCCTGTAATGCCCCCAATGAGGATAGTATCATCAATGTGGAGTCTCATCTCCCACATTTAATCTCTCTAGGTTGCAAAGATCTCTCAAAGGACCCCCTTTTCATGATAACCACTACCACCTCCCATGTCCTCATGGTTGCCTTCACAGCAAATATTTGCCTAGGCTTTCTCATGGGTTACCAGTACCTGAATTAGTTGAGGGAGTGTTCATTCTGACTCATGGTGACGCCATCCTACAGATTGAATTGTGTTCCTCCCTCCCCCCAGCAGATGTTGTAAATCATAAAGTCTGTCCTCTGGTTAGAATCTGGAAAAGGGTTGTCTTTTTAGGGTGATGAGTCAGGATTGGTGTAAAGCTAGTCTTGGGTCAATGTCTTTTGAGGTATGAAAGAGATGAACAGAAGCAAGTGAGAGAAGCAGAGAGAAGGGATGAGAGATACCAAGACACATGGAGGTAGTCCAGCCCCAGACAAGAAGATTCCTCCAGCGGAGGACCAACCTGAAGCGACCAACCTGAATCTACGGAGCAAAAATTTTCCCCTGGAACTAGCATCCTGATTTTAGACTCCTAGCCTCCCTAACTGTGAGAACATGAACGTCTCTTTGTTATAACCACACACCAGCACGAGAGAGTACAGAGACCCCCAATAGAGTCTTCAGTGGTTCATTTGGGGGAAATAGATATTCAGGTCTTTCTTCCAGGTTATCTCTGGTTGGATGCGACCCCCCAACCTTTCAGGTAACAGCTGAGTGCTTAACTGTTTGTACCACTAAGCCACTCCCTATCATGGGCATTGATCTCAGCCCTTTTCATGTATGATCTCATTTAATGTGCACAAGACCCCAGTGAATAGCAACCTCATAGCAGGTCTCCCCTCTCAATTCCCTTCCTTCACAGGGTCCACAGGCTGGCAAGCCTCAAGAATCGCTAAGCAGGATGCATTTTCTTTACTAATTTGGGCAGCATTTAATCTATGGAAGGCGCATCTTATCTGTGAGCTGCAAAGAGTCCTAGTCCCAATCACAAAACCACCACAACAACAAAAACAGTAACAAAAATAGCAAACAATGACAAAGCATGTCCCTACGGCCCCATTTAGAAGTCTGAAGTTATAGGTTCTCACATGGCCTCCTCAAACCCTTCCTGTCCGGCTCATCCAGAGGCGGCCATGGCTCCTTTGCTGAGTATGGTTTGCCCGCAGGTAGGTGTCATTCTCAACAACACATTGCTGAGTCTTCTATGCTCTTGGGCTTTGGGGAGATAGCGTTCTACTGTGTGCATTTTCCAGTATTGTGTGTCTTTCCCTCATCATTATGTTTGAGAGCCTCATTCACGTTGTTGGGCACAGCTGTAATTCATTTTCGCTGCTACACTGTCCTCCATTGTATGAATAAGCCACAGGTGATGAAATCATTCATGCGCCGGTGGGCAGAGGGCTGCTGCCATCAATCTTTATTACATTTCCCAATGTACATGTGTAGAGCGTTCTCTCGGGGATGTATTCAGGAGCGGCATGGGCGGTGAAGTAGGTGTGTCTCCACTTGACCAGACAACGCCAAGTTGCTGTCCACAGGGTTGTGTGCGCCAACCCTCCCACAAGCAGCATAGAAGAGGCTGCATTGTTCACAGCCCCGACAACACTTGGTGCTGGCAGCCTTCCACGGTCTTGCCAATGTGGTGGGTGCGAGTTGGCATGTCGTGGAGGTTTTTAACGTGTACTTCCTGGCTTCCCAATGGCCTTGAGTATCTGCTTTCTTTGTGCAATGTTTCATTAGGTCTTAAGCCCATTTCCTCCCTGTGACCTTTCAGGTGCTCCTTATTGATTTGGAACCTAATCTTTTGTACAGAGCCTCGATGGAAGAGTGGGTGTGCATCAGACTGTGGTTCCTACGGTGGGCAGGTGGAAAGCGCCAGGCGTCCTTGGGAGAAAGATGGGGATTTCTGCTCCGGTACAAAGTTACAACTTCCAAAGGTCGCAGGCGCAGGTCTGCCCTGTCCTGTCGGGTCCAGAGGCAGCAGCACCAACCTGGCGGCAGTGAGCGGGGTTTGGTTTGGGAATCCTTTGTAAATGACATGGGTTTCCTGTTCTCTGGTTCTTCATTCCAGTTTCTAAATGATGGTTCTTTTGCTCTTGTCTTCATATGTATGCGTGTGTTTTTTTAGGCAGCAAAAGTTCCTATTTCAATAGTAGTCGAATTTTTATGATGTTCAATTCAGATTTCTTTCCTGGTTAGTACTTTCTGCATCTTTAAAAAGAACTCCTTCCACTGCTCCTTCCCCGGCAGGGCGGGGAGGGGGGTGTCATCGAAATCATCTGTTTTTCTTCTGAAAGTTCTGTCTTGCACATTTAGGTCTTGAATCCACCTGGACTGGATTGCTGTGTAAATGAAGATCCAATTTCAATTTTTTCAATAGAGACAGGAAAACCTCTTCTATTTTTGAAGAGTTCGTCATACACATTATTTTGTAAAACCTTCATCTCTTCCATGGATCCCATTTTCATTTATACTCGAGTCGGTTCTGCACTCTCCAGTCTGGTGTTTGGGTCTGTGTGTCCACTTCTTAACCAGTGCCACTTTCACAATCACTAATGTTTGCAAGCGAGTCTTCATGGTCACTTTGCAGGTGTCTTGGTCTGATAGACCAAGCCCTCTTTACTGTTGATCTTCTCCAGAAATATCTTGGCTCCTTTAAAAAAGTTGTCAGAAGAGATTGTTGTTGTCTCTGAAGACAGTGTTGAGGTGATATTTGGAGGTACGTGAGATATGTAGCTTCATATGTGAAGCTATTATCATGCGTGTTGTTTTCGTTAGATGCCATCTTCACAATCGTTCTGATATTTGAGTCCTTTGATGCAGCCACGGTGCCAATCCAGCTCCGTGTGTCTTCCTCTTTTTAGCTGTCCCTCAACTTTACCAGGCATACTGTCCTTCTCCAGGGACTGGTTTCTTCTAGTAACATGTTCCACGTATGTGAGACGGAGTCTCGCCATCTTTGCCTCTAAGGAGCACTTTGCCTATACTTTTTCCAAGACAGATTTTTTATTTGCTTTGGCAGGCCATTGTACTTTCAATATTCTTCCTCTGCACCATAATTCAAGTGCACTGATTCTTATATACTTAATATTTATTTCTATGTGTCCACATGTCTGCCCTTTCTCAGTGTGTATGCTACACTGAAACCTGTTCCCTTTGGGTGACCCTGATGGCATTGGAATTACCAGTGATGTATATTTGGGCCCCACAGCAACACACAAGATGCCGCAGTTGGACAAACTGACAGAAAAGTTTCGATTTGAACCACAGAGAAGGACTCAGCTTCCCACTTTGGAGGTAGAAGCTGCTGAACACCTTATGCATATCTATGATGCAGATCTGTGATGCATTTTGAAACACTGAAAACCTAAACAAGGAAGCAGGAAATTGTGGGACATACTGCCAGCGACTGGGCCACTCAGGTTGGTGGGCATTGGAAATGTGACAGAGGAGGAGCTGACTTCTTGGAGAAGAGTCAGTCGTCATCGTGACATGAGGCACGAAGATCGATACCTTAGGCATGACTCTTATTGACCAATTTGAGTTAGAAAATCATATGCTATGCTGGGAGTAACACAACCAAGAAGAATAACATGGCACTCCTTATTAGAAGGCTATTGCTAAGTCCATCATGAAGTTCAGCGCTATCTGTGATCGGATTTTATCTACCCACCTTCAAGGAAATGCAATCAATATGACTGTAAGTCAACTGTATGTACACCCCAGCCATAAAAGCTAGTGATGAAGAATTATGTCAACAACTTCAGCAGTCAATTGATCAATCGTGCAATCAAGATGTACTGATAATTGTTTGCAATCGGAATGCAGAAGTTGGAAACAAAGAGGAAGGAAACTATTGAAAAATATGAACTTGGTGATAGAGATGCAGCTGGAGACCGCATGATATCATTTTACAAAACAAATGACTTGTTTATAGCAAATATCTGTTTTCAACAACAACAAAGGAGACTATACACATGAATTCCCCCAGATGGGATACACAGAAATCAAATTAACTGCATCGGAAGACATGACCGAGAAGCTCAATATCAGCAGCTAAAATCAGACGGGCTGACTGTGAAACAGATCATCAATTGCTCAGTAAGTTCCGGATAAAGCTGAAAAAAAATAGAAACAAGCCCACAAGAGCCCAGATACATCCTTGAGTCCATGCACACATATTTTATAAAATAGGGATTGTATATAAAAGTTCGTGTAACACATCCTTACCTAGATGATTTTACAAAGTGGCAGTAGTTTTTAGTTTCGGTAAATGAGTATATATTTAATGAAGCACAATGAAAAGTCAAATCTTTAGTTTTCGGGTGTGACTCCCACTTTATTTCTTGATGTGATAGTTCATTTTGTTTTTCAAAAGCTAAAACAGGGGCTGAGCCCCGGTGACATAGTGGTTGAGTGTGGGACTGCAGGCCACTGGGTTGGCAGTTCAAATCCAGCAGCAGCTCTCCAGGAGCAAGACTGGGCCGCCTACTCCCACCAGAGGGCAGTGATGCACCCCCAGATAAAAGCAAAAACAGTTGAGGGTTATATATGAGTATGTGATGATAAATGCATATCTGTTTGTTTTCCTTTTTTTCCTTTTAGCAATCATTTTACTGGGGGCTCATACAACTCATCACAATCCATATATCCATCCATTGTGTCAAGCACATTTGTACATTTGTTGCCATCATCATTCTTAAAACATTTGCTTTCTAGTTAAGCCCTTGGTATCAGCTCCTCATTTCCCACTCCCTCGTAAGCCCTTAATAATTTATAAGTCATTATTATTTTGTCATGTCTTATACTGTCCAACGTCTCCTTTTGCCCACTTTTCTATTGTCTGTCTCTCAGCAAGGGGACTATATGTAGACCCTTGTGATCAGTTCTTTTTCTCCCCTCCCCTTCTCCTTCCCCTTCTGGTATGGTTACTCTTATTATTGGTTCTAAGGGGTTTCTCTGTCCTGGATTCCCAACTCTTATCTGTACCGTGTCCATCCTTATTCCACATGAATTTTAAGGACATCTCAAAAACAGATTTGATAGATTGAACACTAATAACAGAAGACCCGATAAACTGGGAGACATCAAGACCATCATTCATGAAGAAAGCAAAAAATCACTAAAAAGACAGAAAAGAAAGAAAAGATCAAAGTTGATGTCAGAAGAGACACTGAAACATGCTTAAATTTTATAATGAAATGTGAAAAGACCTAGAATTAGAAAACCAAAACAGAAGAACAGGCTCAGTCTGAAATGGAAAAAACTTAAGACAACAAAACTCAAGCCTTGAGTTATAATTTTGAAATATTCTATGGGCAAGATGTGGAACGATACAGAAAGTATCAAGAGAAGATGGAAAGATACATAGAATCACTGTACCAAGAAGAACTAGTCCACAGTCCACCATTTCAGAAGGAAGCATATGAGCAGGTGCAAAAGGAAGAAGTTCAACCTGCACTGAGAGAATTAGCCAAAAACAAGGTCCCAGGAATTGCTGGAACACCAACGGAAATGTTTCAACAAGCTGATTAAGTGCTGGAAATGCTCACTCATCTTTCTTTGATGAGTGCTAGGAAATTTGCAAGACAACTACTTGGCCAATTGACTCGAAGAGGTCTGTATTTGAACTCATTTAAGTAAAAGGCCTAACAGAATGCTCAAACTATAGAACAATATCATTGCTATTGCATGCAAGTAAAATTTTGCTTAAGATCATCCAGATCTTATATAGTAGAACATTGACAGAGAACTGCCAGTAATTCTGGCTTGATTCAGAAGAGGACATGAAACAAGGGTTATCATAGTTAATGTCAGAGAGAGCTTGGCTCAAAGCATAGAATAGAAGGAAGATGTTTACTTGTGCTTCATTGACTATGTAAAGGCACTTAGCAGTGTGGACCATAATACCCTGTGGCTAGCCTTGAGAAGAACATGACATCCAGAACACTTGATCACTCTCATTTGGACCTTGTACATCAAGAGGCAGTTGTATATTTCAAATCAGGAAAGGTGAGGGTCAGGGTTCTATCCTCTCACCATACTTGTTCAATTTGTATTCTGGACAGACATGCGGGAAGCTATCCTATATGAAGAAGAATGTGTCATCAGGACTAGAGGAAGACATTAACAATCTGTGATAGGCAGTTGATGCAACATTACTTGTTGAAAGTGAGAAGGAATTAAAGCATTTGCTGATGAAGATCAAGGATTGTTGCCTTCAGTATGGATTACAATTTGATGTAAAGACCAAAAGCCTCACAACTGGATCAACAGGTAACATCATGATAAATGGAGAAAAGGTTGACGTTGTCAAAGATTTTGTCTTGTTTGAATCCATAATTAATGGTCGTGGAAGTAGTTGTCAAGAAATCAAAAGCTATATTGCATCAGATAAATCTGCTGCACAAGACTTCTTTAGAGTATTGACGAGCAAGGATGTTCCTTTAGGGACTAAGGTGTACCACGTTGTTCTCCATTGTCTCATATGCACGTGGAGGTTGGGTATTGAATCAGGAAGATCGAAGAATTGATGTGTTTGAATCGCAGTGCTGGAGAAGAACTTTGAAAACACCACACACTGCTCAAAGGACAAATATCTTTACTGGGACATCATGCTTGGTGAAGTGGAGGGGCAGAGAAGGAGGGGAAGGCACCTCAAGGAAATGGATTTACAAGTGGTTGAATCAGTGGGCTGAGAGGTAGGAATGATTGTGAAGACGGAGCAGGGCAGTGCAGTATTCTGTAGTGCAAAGGATCGCTATGGGTCGGAGTCAAGTCAGTGACACCTCACAACAACAATGACAGTTACCTATGTATTGTAACTGTAAAGGAGGCAAGCAGAGATACATCAGATAAGGTATTGGACATTTCTCAGCATGAGACCTCCATTTTTTTTTGGGGGGGGGCATCACTGCTCTCCGGTGGTGGGAGTAGGAGACCCAACCCCACTGCTGGAATTGAACCTCCGTCCCAGTGGGCCGCAGTCCCACGCACAACCACTACGTCACCGGGGCTCAGCCCGAGATCTCCATTTTTTAAGGGAAATGCACATCCTGTTCTGTGCATGGATGTTTCCATCAATTTAGGAGCCCCTCCAAAAGAATGGGAGCTGCCTTAGTTTTTGAGATCCAATGCATATGCATGAGTTAATGAGGATGTATGATTGGCTGTCTCATATCCTCCCTCTTCCTGAGGTCTGCTGTCAGGATGGGACGTGTGCAGCCCCTAATCTTTACACATCTTAAATGTCACCAAACCATGGTATCTTCAATTTCCTAATATGCACAGAAGGGGCTCTGGTGGCATAATTGTTTGTTGGACTGATAACAGCAGATTCAGCAGTTCCAAATCACCAGCCACTCCAAGAAAGAAAGATAGAGATTTCTACTCCCATAAGGAATTAGTCTTGGGAACTCACAGGGGCAGTTCTACTCTGTCCTGTAATATATCAGCATCAATTTGAAGGCAACGAGCTTGCTTTGGATTTTGAGTAATCTGCGTGCAATGCTAGACAATGAAAAGGGAAGGCTAGAGAACATTGTGGTGTTGGTGAAGAATATTAACTACACAATAGGATAAGAGAAGAAGAAAGAAACTCCTTGAAGAAGTATAGCCAGAGGGCTCCTTAGAAGCAAGGACGATGGTAAGATTCATTTTACCTACTCTGGTAGTTAGATAATCTAGGGTCAATTTGGGACTTGAGAGGGTTAAGAGTGAAGGCATGGAGTCTGGTCTGTCAATTGGGTCTGTGTTAGTCCAGGTAGGCTAGAGGAACACATTTCATAGACATGCATATAGATATAGGGAATTGGTTTACATACAAGAGGAACAGGACATTAAGCCTAGTCCAGTTCAAAGTCATAAGTCCGATATTAACCCATATGCCTGAAATCAGTCTATAAAGTCTCCTTTCGACTCACAAAGTCACAGGTCAGTGGCGTTGGCAGGGGTCTCCACATGGCGCCTCGCTTCCAGGGCTCAGGGTCCATCAACAGCAGAAGCAGCTCATCGCTGGCAGAGGTCTCCATGTGGCTGCCCCAGCTTCAGAGGTCTGGCTCCATCAGAGCAAAGCCGTGTGGTCTCTCTTCTGGCTCCTCCAGCTTCTCAGACGCTGCCATCTTGTCTTGTCTGTGATTCATCGCCTCTGAGACTAACTCCCGGACACTGCTATCTTGTCTTTTCTGTGATTCATCGTCTCTGAGACTAACTCCCAACCACTGGGGAAGATAGCTTCTCATCTTCACAAGGGAAATATTGCGAGATTCCCCAGAAGTCTCAGGAGAAAACCATGCCCACATAGAGGCCTCATTGGCTACTCAATGGCTATCTCCAGATTAACAGGCTAGACTCCACCCCTACATTTCAATCATAAAATTAACATAAGCACATGACTGCCACAGGGTCATAGCCAATGAGGCCTCTATGTGGGCATGGCCTTCTCTTGAGGATTCTAGGAATTTCTGTATTTCCTCATAGAGGCGGGAGACATACTCTCTCAAGTCACTCCGTGGGAGATGCTCTACTGACAAGACACATGGCACTACACTGATAGATCCTGTGCCCTGGGAACTGGAGGAGTCTCGTGGAAACCCCTAGCAGCACTGAGATGCTTCTACTGCTACTGGATCGCAAGACTTTGCACCCACTGGCCTGTGATTGTCCTGCATTCAGTGTCATTGCATGTGTTTCATGAGGAGGACTTTATAGATTGGTATCAGACATATGGGCTAATATCGGATTTATGGACTTGATCTGGACTGGCCTGGGATGTTTTTTCAATGTTCAATTGCTCTTGTATAAAGGCTCTTTCTTATACACAGATGAGTGTCTCTGGATTTCTTTCTCTATTCTACCTGGACTGGCACACCTACTTTGGATGTATCAGGAGGGACCAGTCCTGGAGGACAGCACGCTTGGTAGATGGTCAGCAAAAAAGGAAGCCCTTTAAAAGAGAGAAATTGTCCAGTAACTGCAGCAATGGGCTCAAAACTGGCAAAGACTGTAATAATGGTGTGGAAGCAGGTGATATTTCATCCCAGGATACCACACATGGGATACTTACATAAGGTCGCTAGAGGTCAGAATGGAATCATATCTAACTGATACAAATACCACAAATACTACCAGGCTATTTGATAAAAACAAAAGGTTTTTGATTGCTGGGAAATTCCAAAAGTTATTTTCAAAACCCAGAGGCCGTCATGAATTAACAAAAATGTGTCAAATATCCCCAGTGGAAACATATTCCCACAGATGTGTCAACTTGGCTAGATTGTCATTCTTGATATTATGTAATTATGCTTCATTTTGTGAATTGTTGTAAGTAGCCCATGTGTTGTAAATCTATACCTCTATGACATTAGTGAAGCTGGACTGGTTTTCTCTTGAGTCAATCGCTTTTGAGCGATAAAAATGATTAAACGTGCAAGTAGAGATCAGAGGAACTACCACCACCAAGAAAGAAGAGTCGGGACCCAGCACATCTTTTGCACCCAGGTCCCATGCAGCGGAGATCTTCCACACCCATTGAAACTAAGACACAGGGGGGACTCTAAGGAATGCTGGGCCCACCGACACTGAAAGAAGACAACAGCCTTGTTTCTGAACTGTGAACCAACAGAAAGAAAGCCTTTCCCCAGACCTAGTGTCCTGAACTCAGACTTTTGCTTCCTAAACCATGATAGAATACATTTCTGTTAAAAACTTCCCATTTGTGACATTTCTTTTGTTAGTAGCACTAGAGCAGTGAAGTAGGGACAAAAGACTAAACTGAGTTCTTTATTCGTATGTGTCTTCCTAAAGACTTGTTCATTGTATCTGATGTGGATTTCAAATTCTTATCTTGCCTGAGATTTACTGTGCTGCTTGAACCCCATGCGTGTCTGTCTTTCCTCAGAAAATTCCTCAGTCAGAACCTTTTGATGACTGTTTCTCTCTCATTTCCTCTATTTTTTCCTTATTGAATACTGATGAGTATTAGCTTCTTCAGTCTGCCCTCCATGTCTTTAATCTCTTTTCCATAATTCATAAGTGTCTCTCTGGGCTACGTTATGGATCCTTTCATCAGATTTATCTTCCATTTCCCCAGTTATCTTTTCTGCCCTTCATAATCTTCTGTTTAACCCAACCAATTAATATAAAACTTTTAATTAATACTTTTTTACTCTTTTCTTTTTTTGCATCACTGCCCTGGTGGGAGTGGGAAGCCCAGCCTTGCTCCTGGAGAGCTGCTGCTGGACTTGAACTGCCAATGCTGTGGGCCGCAGTCCTGCACACAACCACTGCGCTACCGGGATTCAGTTCTTTTTTATTCTTATGAGTTTGACTTGGTCCTCTTTCAAATCTTCACGGTCATGGTCATGGTTTCTAGTTTTCAATGTTTGATTGCCATTTTATTTATGTTAATTTGACTATCCTTGCAAAGAAATTCACAACTCTTATTTTTTTTTTTTTTGGTTGTTGATGTGAAAATTGACAGCTAACTGGAGGAACATGTGGAATTAAAAAAATGAACGTAGTGAGATTAGTTTAAGGTAGGGTAGACATTTGTGTGGTGAGAAGCTGGTCCTAGGGAACCAACTGGTGGAGTAATCTACTTGGGTAGCAGTGAGTGCACAGGATTCTGTAGAAGTTTTTTAGGGCTGCCATCATTCGTTACCAAAGCCTAGGTGCTCTAAAGCACCAGAAACTTATTGCCTCACAGTTACAGAGTCTGAAAGTCTGAAATCAAGAGGATGGTAGAGTTATGCTCCCCCCAGAGGCTCTTGGGAGCATTCTGTCTCTTTCCTCTTCCAGCTTCTGATGGTTGTTGGCATGACTTGTGTCTTCTTCACATCGGTGTCAGCCTTCTTGTTCACATGGCTTACTTTGAATCTCTGTCTATGTCCTCTCCTCTTACACGGGACCCATATGGGTTCTCCAGTATGATCTCATCTTGAGACTCGTAACTTAATTTCACCTCCAAAGATGCTTTTTCCAAGCAAGGTCACCCTCATGTTTTCCACCATTTTTTTGGTCAGTTTGTCATCAGGTGGTTCTTGTGTATTCTTGTGATGCTTAAAACTATGCGATTGGCATTTCAAATGCCCTCAGGGTCACTCGAAGTGAACAAATTTCAGCAGAGCTTCCAGATCAAGAACAGACAACAAAGAAGGGCTCGCTTCCTACTTTGGAGGAAGAAGTACAAAGCTGTGAAGCATTTCCAAATATTGAAAACTTTAGCAAAGGAAGCAGAGGATTGTCGGGGACCCTGCTGGCAGATGGGCCTCTCCGGTCTGACAGCACTCTGGGAGGGGAGCTGACCCAGGTGACCTGAGTCAGGCCACGCCTGAAGAGTGGAGTCTTCAAAATCTTCATTTGCTGATGAGGCATGGCTTAAGGTAAAGAGAAACAGCTGCAAAAATCCTTTAATGATCAGAACTTGGAATGTGTGATGTATGAATTTAGGAAAACTGGAAGTGGTCAGAAATAAAATGGAACAAATCAAAATCAAAATCCTAAGCATGAATGAGCTGAACTGGATGAGTATTGGACATTTTGAATCAGAAAATCACTTATTTCCTATGCTGGGGAATAACACAATCAAGAGGAATGTCATGGCATTCATTGTCAAAAAGTACTTTGAAAAATCCATCTTGAAGTACTATGCTCCTATAATAAGATTTATCTATCCACCTTCAAGGAAATCCAGCCTATATAACTATTAATCAACTTTATGCACCAACCACAAAAGCTAGTGATGAAGAAATCAAAAAAAAGTCTACCAACAACTTTAGTAGGAGATTGATTAAACATGCAATCAAAATGCATTGATAATTGTTGCTGATTGGAATGTAAAAGTTGGAAACAAAGTGTTTGAAAATATGGACTTGATAGAAATGAAGCTGGAGCTAGAACCATGAGCATGATAGAATTTTGCAAAACCAATGACTTATTCATAACAAATACTTTCTTTTCCACAATGCAAAAGCTGACTGTATACAGTGCCTTCTCCAGATGGGATACACAGAAATCAAATGGACTGCATTTGTGGGAAGGCATGCTAGAAAAGCTCAATATCAGCAGCTACAAACAGACAGGGACTGACTGTGGAACAGATCTTCAATTGCTCATGTGTAAGTTCAGGATAAAGCTGGAGAAGATAAAAGTAAGTCCACAGGAGCCTGTGGGTAGTTCAATAATCTGGTGTCAGTTTGAGGGTTAAGAGTGTAGGGGGTGGAGTCGAGCCTGTCAATCAAGATATAGCCATTGAGGCCTCTGTGTAGGCATGGTCTTCTCCTGAGGATTCTGGAAATTCCTTGGAGGTGGAGAGACTCTCTCTTTGCTCACTTCAAGTGAGACATTCCTGTGGAGAAGACACATGGGGAGAGGTTTTTGGAGCCAGACCTCTGGAGCCAGAGCAGCCACATGGAGACCCCTGCCAGTGTTGAGAAGCTTATGATGCCACTGGATCCACAAGAGTTTCCACCCACTGGCCTGTGTTCTTACTGCATTCGACATCATTGCATGTATTTTGTGAATCTGGAGAGGACTTTATAGATTGGTATCAGAGATATGGGCTAATATCAGACTTATGGACTTGATCTGAACTGGGCTGGAATGTTTTCTCACTATTCAATTGCTCTTGTATGTAAGCTCTTTCTTATACACATATGAGTGTCTATGAATTTATTTCTTTAGTCAGACCAGACTAACACAGAGAGCCAAAATACATCTTTGAGTCTATCCTATCTGGATTTCCAAAACATTTCAAAAACAGATTTGACATATTGAACACTAATGACTGATGAACATCACTCATGAAGCAAAAGGCTTAAAAAGACAGGAAAGAAAGAAGAGATCAAAGTGGATGTAAGAAAAGACTCTGAGTCCACAGATGGATGTCATAGCCCTGAATATCAATGGACTGAACTCAGGCATTAAAAGGCAGAGGCTAGCAGACTGCCTTGGGAAATACAACCCGTCAATCTACTACCTATAGGAGACACATCTCAAGATTACAGACAAAAATAGGCTGAGTATCAAAGGTTGGAGAAAAATATACCAAGCAAATGGCAAGTCAACAAAAGCAGGGTTGCAATTCTAATCTCAGGCAAAATTGATCTCAAGGTACAAGCCATAGCAAGAGACAAGGGGGGGCCACTATATAATGCTCAAGGGAACAGGAGACCAAGAACCAGTGAGCATAAGAAATACATATGTACCCAAGGAAAGACCCTCAACATTCATTAATCAAACACTCCAAACGATGAAAAGAGAAATTACAGGCTCAACAATTATAGTATGTGACTTTAATACACCAATCTCTGAGAACAGTAGATCACAGGAAAAGAAGCTTAGCAAGGAGGCTACAGATCTAAACATTACAATTAGACAACTTGACCTGATAGATGTTTTCAGAATTCTCTATCCAAATGCAAATAATTAAATAAAAACCACATTCTTTTCAAGCCCACATGACACATACTCTGAGAGACCACATGTTGAGACACAGGTTGAATCTGTGTAAATTCAAGCACACACAGATCATGTAGACTTCTCTCTCTGACCACTATGCCCCAAGGCAGGAAATCAATAACAGGACAATTAAGAAAACAAGGGCAAACAGTTGAAGGATGAATAATTCTCTTGTAAAAGGAATGGGTACTGGCCCAGATCAAAGATGAAATCAGGAAGTTTCTAGAAACCAATGAGAACGAGAATACGATGCATCAAAACATGGGACACAGCAAGGGCAGTTAGCAGAGGAAGTTTGATAGCAATACAGACACACATTAAAAAGGAAGAGAGGCTTATGGTTGATATGCTGACACAAAACTTAAGCAATTAGAGGAGAGTAAACAGGGCAATCTTAGTAATAGCAAAGGAAAAAATAATAAAAATCATGGCTGAGATTCATGAGAGGGAAAACAGGAAAACTATGGAAAAATTAATGCAACTAAAAGTTTCATCTTTGAAAGGGTTAACAGAATCCTTTTTAAAGTTCTTTGAAAGGATTAACAGAATCGACAGATCACTGGCAAACCTAACAAAAGAAAGGAAGGAATAAATTTTAATAGCAAGGATGAGGGATGAAATGGGACTTTACAATGAACACTAATGAAGTCAAAGGGATAATTACGCAGTACTACAAAGGACTGTATTCCAATTAATTCAACAAATATTTGGAAAATCATTCCCAGTGGACCTCAAGAATCTCAACACACCCATAGCAATAGACAAGGCTATTAAGGGATTACCAACAACAACAAAATCCCCTCGACCAGATGGCTTCATGGGAGAATCCTATCAATCATTCAGGGAAGAACTGACCCCAATCCTATATAAACTTTTCCAGAACATAGAAAAAGATGACAAACTCCCAAGTTCTTTCTATGACGCTAGTATAACTATGATACCTAAACTGGGCAAGGATCCCATAGGAATCGAGAAACAGACCAATATCCCTAGTGAGCATCGATGTAAAAATCCTTAACAAAATACTGGCCAAGGATACAAAAGTATACCAAACAAATAATTCACCATGGCCAAGGGAGCTTCATACCAGGGATGGTTCAACATATGAGAGACTATTAGTATTAGTTGCCACATTGACATGAAGAATTATAAGAACCACATGATAATATCGATAGATGCAGAAAAAGCATTTGACAACATCCAACACCAATTGCTGTTAAGACACCTGAGAAGATAGAAATGGAAGAAAATTCCTCAATATAATACAAGCTATATAAGAAAAATCCAGTAGCCAATGTGTTAGTCAATAGAGAAAAAATGGGGGGGAAAATGCCACTAAAAAAGCAGACCAGACAAGGATGCCCCTTGCCCTTGTCCCCACTCTTATTTAACATCATACTGCAGGTCCTAGCTAACAGAATAAGACAAAGAAAAGAAATCAAAGGTATTCACCTGGGGAAGGCAGGTGTGAAACTATCATTATTCACAGATAATATGATTTTATATATGAAAAATCCCGAAAACTCCACGAGGGGAGGACTGGAAGTGATAGAGGAATATGGTAGAGTGGCAGGATACTAGATCAACAAACAGAAGTCTATTGGACTGATATACACATCAGACAAAATAATAGAAGAGGGGATTAAAAAGGTAAGTACCCTTTACAATAGCCAAGCACAAATTGAAATATCTAGGGATATACCTGACTAAGAAACCAAAAGATTTGTATGAGGAAAACTACAGTACGCTATTACAAGAATATCCCATGCTCCTGGATTGGAAGACTCAACATAGTAAAGATGTCAGTTCTGCCCAAGGCACATAAGTTTATAGTGCCCAATACATTTATTCTCATATTTCTTCAAAGAATTGGGAAAACTTATTACCCACTGCATATGGAGAGGGAAGAAGCCCAGTGTTAGCAGAGAACTCCTCAAGAAGAAAGACAGAGTGGGAGGACTTGATTTGTCTGACTTTAACATATATTATACAGCCACAGAGGTCAAAACCACATGGTATTGGTAGAATGACAGTTACTCAGACCAATGGAAAAGAAGTGAAAACCCAGAAATAAAATCATCAGCATGCAACTGATCTTTGATAAGGGTCCCCAAAGTATCAAATTGGAAGCAGATGCCCTCTTCGACAAGTAGAGCTGGAAAAAATGGGTATCTTCCTGCAGAAAAAAGAAACAAGACCCTTACCTCACTCCACGCACAAAGATAAACTCAAGGATCACAGATGTTGAGGCCATCAATGAGGGAATTGGGACAAACCTGTGATCTTTGGCACAGGAAATACATAGAATATCAAAAATAAGGAAGGACACAAATACAGACGAGTTACAAATGGACAAGTAGAGTATACTGAAGATAAAACACCTCTGTGCATTGAGAATTCACTAAGAGAGTAATAAGAGGACCATATATTGGAAAAACATCTTTAGCAATGACACATCAGACAAAGGTCTGATTATTAAAATCTACAATACTCTGCTAGCTTCCCAAAAGAAAAAAACTAATTGTCCATTGAGGAGGAGGGCAAAGGGCCTGAGTAGAAGTTTCACAAGGGCAGAAATCCAAATGGTCAATAAACATATTGACAGAAAATGTTCCTGATCACTAGCCATAAGAGAAATGCAAATTAAAACTTTGAAAGACCACCTAACACCTTCAAAGATAGCTCAGTTCAAAATGTCAGAGAGTGACAAGTGTTGGAGGGGCTGTGGTGAGATCGGAACTCTTATCCACTGCTAGTGGACCTGTAGGCATGTCCAGCTTCACTATGGAATTAGATTTGGCGATATATAAAACAGATGGAAATTGAGCTACCATATGACCCAGCAAGCCCTCTACTGGTATATACCCAGAAGAGGCAAAAACCAAACCACGACTAGACATCTGTGCTCCAATGTTCATCGCAGCACAGATCACCATTGCAAGGAGTTGGAAACAACCCAATTTCCATCAGCAGACTAATGGATTAAAAAACTGTTGCACATACATACAATGGAGTACTTTGCATCCCTAAAAAGCAGTGGTGGGTGCATGGAGCACATTGGCACCTGGGACGAACTGAAGGAAATTATGCTAAGTGAAGTAAGCCAAGCACAAAAAGACAAGTAAACATGAGTCCGCTGAGGTAAGCTTAAAAATGCAAAAGTGGTTTAGGGGAAAAAGTTACTGTGTACATACATACCTGGGGGGAGGTCCAGGTAATATAGCAGGGGCCAGGCCAAATCCTAGGAAACATGGTAGCCAACTAAATAGGAGGGGCCAAAAAAAAAAAAAAGACATGGGTAGCGGGCAAACAGGACACTACCCCACCCAAGGGGAAGGTGTTGTTTATATCTCGACGGGGAAAGAGGGGCCAGACTTTAACTCAGTGCACCAAGATGTGAATGCAACATACTGACACGAAGCAGGGAACCAACAGAGAAGTCTGAGGGGCCAGCCCAAATCCAAACTATGTGGACGGTGTCCCCCTCCACCTCCCTCCCCTTCAGAAGCATCAAATTCAGAGGATAGCACTGAAGCTATTGTTCAGGGAGAGGAACACGTTTGATTAGAGAATACAGGAGTAAATGAAGGGGGAGGGAGAGAGAGTGGAGCACATCCTGGCCCACCAAGCCCAGAGGATGATATTCCTGCAAAGAGCAGCCAATGCACAGAGAAGAGCATAGGGCCAGCCCTGCCTGGAGACACAGCATCCCTCACTGACCCTAGCGCCACGGTAGAAAACAGTGGAGACAGTTCAGGCATTGTGCCTGATCTAACCCCATCCCATGGAAGCGAAACATTAAGAGCATGCAACAGAACAGTAAAGGAAGCAGAACAATGAAGTCCCTGGGGAATACCAAAAATAGACTGTGGGGCCAGGGCACGGCACCCCATCACACTCAGCCAAAAATACTCCTAAGGGTCAACAAACAGACCTTGAACCAATAGGCTTTTCTTTTTTTTTTTTGTTTTGCTCTGTCTTGTTTTTGTGTTTATTATTGTCTCTGTGTGCCTATCTAGATAAGATAAGCAAAATAAACAAAATAAACAGTAAAGGAAACAACAACAGACAAATGGTTCCAAGGGGACATACAAGAGGGGAAGGCAGGATAAAGGAATGGGTGTTAACAAACCCAGGGACAAGGGAGCAGCAAGTGATCTAAAATCTATGGCAAGGAGGGTGTAGGAGACATCATAGGGCTTGATCCAGGCAATGTAACTGAGAGGAATTGTTGAAACGCAAATGAAGGCTGAACATGATAGTGGGATAAGAGGAAAGTAAAAGGAAATAGAGGGAAAGAACTAGGAGGCAAAGTGTATGTATAGAGGTCTACGTGCAAGTATGTACATATATAAGTATATTTATATATGATGATGGGGAAATAGATCTATGTGCATATGTTTATAGGCTTAATAATAATGTAGTAGATGGACATTGGGCCTCTAGTCAAGTATTTCCTCAGTGCAAGAACACTTTGTTCTTTTAACCTGGCATTTTCCTGATGCTCACCTTCCTGACAAGATTGCTGAAGACAAAGTGAGTGCATAAGCAAATGTGGTGAGGCAAGCTGATCACGCCTAACTAACAAAAGATACAGCATGTGGGATCTTCCAGACTGAATATAAACAAGCGGCCATCTAGCTGAGAAGCCACAAAGTCCACATAGAAGAAACACACCAGTCTGTGTGATCATGAGGTCTCAATGAGATCAAGTATTAGGCATCAAAGACTCGGAACAAAAAAATCACATCATTGTGAATGAAGGAGAGTGCAGAGTGGAGACCCAAAACCTATCTATAGGCAATTGGACATCTCCTTACAGAAGGATCATGGGAGGAAACAAGCCAGTCAGGGTGCAGTATAGTATCCCTGAAACACAACTTTCTTCTAGTTCTTTATGCTTCCTCCCCCCACTAAAGTGACCCCAAATCTACCTTACAAATGTGGCTAGCCTAGAGCAGGTACACAGGTACAAGTAAGAGCTGGAAACCCAGGGAACCTAGGACAGATAAGCCCCTCAGGACCAATATTGAGAGAAGTGATGCTAGGAGGGAAAGGGGAAGTTGAGGGAAGAAAGGGAGAACTGATCACAATGGTCTACATATAATCCCCTCGCTGGGGGATGGACAACAGAAAAGTGGGTGAAGGGAGACATCGGGCAGTGTAAGACATGAAATAATAATTGTAATAATTTATAAACTATCAAGGGTTCATGAGGGAGGCAATGTGGGGGGAATGAGAAACTGATACCAAGGGCTCAAGTAGAAAAACATGTTTTGAAAATGATGATGGCAACAAATGTACAAATGTGCTCAACACAATGGATGGATGTATGGATCGTGATAAGAGCTGTATGAGCCCCCAATAAAATGATTTTTTTAAAAAGAAGAGGCTCTGAAAGTTGATATTAATTGTAGAACAGCTAAAGCAAATGGAAGAAAGCAGGAAGTTGAGAAGCTGAATGGAAATTTTCAAAGGGCAGCCCCAGAAGACAAAGTCAAATATCATAATGAACCATGTAAAGACCTAGAATTAGAACACCAAAAGGGAAGAGCATCTTTAGCATATCTGAAACGGAAATAACTAAAAAAAATCAAGCCTTGAGCCAGAATCTTGAAAGATTCCATGGGGGAAAATATTGAACAAGGCAGGAAGCATTAAGTGAAGATGAGAAGAAGACACAGAGACACTGTACCAAAAACAACTGTTGAGCCATTTCAGGAGGTAGCATATGAGCAGGAACCAGTGAAGCTGAAGGAAGAAGTTCAGATTTCACAGAATGTAGTAGCCAAAAACATGCTTCCAGGAGTTGACAGACAGCCCAATGATACATTTTAGAAAGCTGAAGAAGCAATGGAACTCTCATCTATCCCAGAAAAATTTGAAAACAGCTACATGACCACCTGACTAAGAGAGATCCATATTTGTGTGCATTCCAAAAATAAAAAAAGGTGACCCATCAGAAGGCTCAAACTTAAGAATGATATCATTGATATGGCACACAAGTAAAATTTTGCTCAAGATTCACCAACAATGTTTGCAATGATACATTGACAGGGAACTGCCAGAAGTTCAAGCTACATTCAGAAGAGCCCATGAAATTCGGGTTATCTTTGCTGATGTCACATGGATCTTGGCTGAAAGCAGAGAATACCAGGAATATATTTACTTGTGTTTTATTGACTATGCAAAGGAATTTGGCTATGTAGACCATAATAAATTGTGGATAACCTTGAGAAGAATGGGAATTCCAGAACACTTCATTGTGCTCATGAGGAACTTGCACATGAATCAAGAGGCAGTTGTGCAAACAGGACTAGAGCCTACTACATGGTTTAATATCTGAAAGGTGTGTGTCAGACTTGTATCCTCTCACCACACTTGTTCACTATATATGCTGAGCAAATCCTCAGAGAAGATGAATTATATGAAGAAGAGTGAGGCATCAGCACTGGAGAGAGGCTTATTAACAACTGGCAGACCAGCCTGTGTGAACATGAGGGTGTCAATGGGATCAGGTAGCAGGTACTAAAAGATCCAAAACAATCATATTGATGTGAAAAAGGGAGGTTGGAGAGGAGACTCAAAGTCCATCTGTAGACAATTGGACATCCCCCGCCCCCAACACACACACAGATGAAGCACACATCAGTCCTCTAGTTCCTGAATGCTTGCTCCCCACCAATAGCATGACCCCCTTCTACCTTACAAATCCAGCTGACCGGAGGACACACATTGATACAGATAAGAGCTCTCCACACATGGAATTCAGGACAGATAAAACCCTCAGGAACTGTAGTGCGATTAACAGTATCATGAGACTAGTGGAATGGTGGGGTCAGGGCAGTGGGAAGGGGGAGAAAAGGGGAATCCATCACAAAGTTGGATATATAGTCCAGTCCCCCCAGGGAGACGAATAACAGAAATGTGGGTGAAGGAAGACAACAAACAATGTAAGAGATGAAATAGCAACAATAGTATATAATTTACCAAGATTTCTGAGGTTGGAAAGGTGGGGAAGAGAGAAAAAAAAAAACCTCAAGCAGTCTGCAGTATGCTGATGACACAACCTTGCTTGCTGAAAGAGAGGGCTTGAAGCACTTACGGATGAAGATCCGGGATTGCAGGCTTCGATAACAACTCCATGTAAAGACCAAAATCCTCACCACTGGACCAATAGATAACATCATGATTAATGGAGAAAAGGTTAGAGTTAGCAAGGATTTTTTTGTCTTACTTGGATCCACAATCAATTCTCATGGCAGGAACTACATAGAGATCAAAAGATGCATTGAATTAGGTAAATCTGCTGCACAAGACCTCTCTAGAGCGTTGAAGAGCCAGGATGTTACCCTGAAGAGTGAGGTGCACCTGACCCAAGCCATGATGTTCTCCGTTGCATGTGAACACTGTACACTGAATAAAGAAGATTGTAGAAGAATCGACGTCTTTGAGTTGTGGTCCTAGAGAAAGAATATTGAAAGTACCTTGGACAGCTAAAAGGACAGAGATGTGTTTTGGAAGAAGACCAGAGTGCTCCTTAGAGGCAAGGATGGCAAGACTTTGTGTTAAATATTTGGGACATGTTGTCTGGAGAGACCAGTCACTGTTGAGTAAAGTGGTGGGAGTTGAAAAAGTAGAAGGCTCTCAAAGACCTCATTTTCAAGGTGCATTCTGGCTGTGCTTCCCTTGAGACAGATTTGTTCGTCCTTTTGACAGACCATGGGAACTTTTAATAGCCTTTGCCAATATCATAATTCAAATGCATCCATTCTTCTCTGGTTTTCCTTACTCATTATCTATCGTTCACATTCATTATGATTTGAAGGGGCACCTGAGCCTTCAAAGCAACATCTTTGATTTTTTTACACTTTAATTAGTTCTTGTGCTGCAGATTTTTCCCAATGCAGATGTCCTTTGATTTCTTATTCCTGCTCCCATTAGCATTTGTCATCCAGGAGGGTGGACCCAAGTAAAATGAAATCCTTGGCAATTTTCATCTTTCCTCCCTTTATCATGATGTTGTCTGTTGGTCCCTTTGTGAGGAATTTTATTTCCTTTACATTGAATGAGAATTCATACTAACGACATGGTCTTTGACCTCTCTCAGGAAATGCTTTCAGTCTGTTAGCTTTTAGCAAGCAAGGTTGTGTTATCTTCATATCTCAGCTTGTGAATGAACCTTCCTCTACTCTTCCTAGGGGGTTCTTCTTCAAATAACCCAGGTTCTTGGATTATTTGCTCAACACACAGATGAATAAATAAATATGATGAAAGGTTGCAACTGTACTGCACACCTTTTCTGATTTTAAACAGGGCAGTATTCTATCATTCTATTCAAATGACTGCTAGTTGAACAAGTCTGTATGAACACAAGGAAGTGTTATGGAATTCTCTTTCTTCTCAATGTTATCCATGATTTCCTATGATTCACACACTTGAATGTCTCTGTGTAGTCCATAAAACTCAAGTAAATATCTTCCTGGCAACCTCTGCTTTCCACCACGACCTATCCGATGCCCTCATTGCATGTTCTCTTCTGAATCACTTTGAATTTCTAGCAAGTTCTTGTCAATGTACTTCTGTAACATTTTGAGTTATCATCAAGGACATTTTACTTGTGCTTGATAATAAAGATATTGTTTGGCACTCTCTTCATTCTTTTCGGTCACCTTTTGTTGGAATGGGCCTAAATACAGACTTGAATATCTTTAAGTCAGTTGTCCAGGTAGCTGTTTTCTTGGAATTGGTTAGTGGGTGCTTCCAGCATTGCAAAACTTTTTAAAACACTCTACTTGGTATTTTATGAATTCCAGGAGGCTTATTTTTCCACAAATGCCTTCAGTGTAGTTTGGATCTCTTCTTTCAGTACCATCAATTCTTGATCATGTGCTAAGTGTCGAAATAGTTGAACACTGACCAAATCTTTTTGATATAGTGACTCATGGTATTCCTTCCATCTTCCCTTGATGCCTCCTGTGTCATTCAGTATTGTGCCCATAGAAGTCTTCAATATTTCAACTCAAGAATTGGATATTTTCCTCAGTTTTTTCTGCTTGAGATATACTGACACCGCCCCCCCCCACCACCTTTTAGTAGTTTTGGTTCTCTAATTCCAGATTTTTGCACGTTTCAATAGAATGCTTTGCTTTGTCTTCGCAAACTGCCCTTTGAAATGTTGTTTAGCTCTTTTACGTCATCATTTCTCCCGTTGCTCTAACTTCTCATTCTAAAGACAGTTCCAGAGTCTCATCTGACATCCACTTTGATCTCCCCCCCCTCCCACCCCGCTTTCCTGTCTTTTTAATGAGCTCTTGCTTTTTTTCATGTATGGTGTTTTTGGTGTTGTTCCACAACTCATACAGTCTTTTAGTCATTAGTCTTGAGTGGATCAAATCTGTTCTTGAAACGGTCCCTTGCTTGAGGTGGGATGTGCTCATATTCTGAGTATCGTAGACTTGTTTTAGTTTTCAACTTCAGCCTGAAGTTGCACGTGAACAGTTGGTGGTCTGTTCCACAGTCAACCCTGGCTTAGTTTTGGCTGATGATATCGAATGTCTCCATTGTCTTTTCCCACAGGTGCAGTCTATTTTATTCCTGCATATTCAGTTTTGTGAGGACCACATGTGTGGTCACTTTTTGTGTTGTTGAAAACAGTTTTTAGCACTGAGGAAGTCATTGATCTCGCAATATTCTACTAGGCAGTATCCAACTTTGTTTCATCATCCAGTCTATATTTTCTGCCTACTGACCCTCCTTCTTTTTCCAACTTTCCCAATTCTAATAACTAGTAATTATCTATGCAGTTTGATTGCAAGTGTGACAAAGTTCAGACTGAAGAAGTTGGTATAGTTCTTGAATTTCTTCAGCACTGGCTATAGTGGTTGGTGTGTAAATTTGAATGATAGTTTCATTAACTGACTTTCTTGTAGGTGTACATATATTATCCTATCATTGACAGCATTATATATATATATATGTTTGTATTCACCTTTTAATTTTGTGTAGTTTAAGGAGAACATCTATGGAGTCTTAAAAAGGACAAAGACAACACAAAGAAACAGACATGACATCCAGATGAAGGAGGTCATCAGCACAATGTTAAAGTGGCACCCAAGGATTCCCAGTCAGGGCTCCAGTTAAACAAGGAAATGGGCACAAATTCATAAGTACTGGCAGTTCGAGACATCATAGGTGTGACTGCAGAAACAGGAACATGACCATGATTGGGACATGTACATTGTCAGAAGATCTTACAAGATTGGTCCAAGATCTTTTCAGCAAAACAGTCAGAACACAATGTATCTACTTTTTTTTGTAATCATTTTATTGGGGGCTCATACATCTTTTTCACAATATATAAATAGGCATACACGTCAAGCACCCTCACATGTCCACTTCTATTGTTGTTTGCCAATAGTTCACCTTTTCCCTTAAGCCCCTAGTATCAGCTTTTCCATTCCTTCCCTTCTTCCCCTGGTCTCTCCTCCCCACCAACCCTCATTACTTTATACGACAGCATTATATTTTAAGATAGATCTTGAAATGCCCTTTTTGAGAATGAGGTAGTGTAAAATTCCTATACATTACATGTAATATTCCTCTTCCATATATTATTCCTGGCATAGTAAACCCTATGATTGTCTGAGTCAAAGTGCCCAATACCAGTTCATTTCAGCTAACTAATACCTAGGATATTGGTTTCTGTGTGTTCCATTTTGGTTTTAGCCACTTCCAGTTTTCCTAGATTCATACTTCATACATTTTAAGTCCAATTATTGATACATATTTGCAGCCATTTCCTCCGATTTTGAGTCATACTCATGAGCAGATGAAGTTTCTGGAAGCGTTATTTCACTCACGTTATTAAGGTCAACTCTACTGTGAGGAGATAGCTCTTTCTTTGTCGTATTTTGAGTGTCTTCCAACCTGAGGGACTGAGCTTCCTTTTAGCCTATAACAGACAAAGTTCCACTGCTGTTCAAAAGGCTGTTCAAGTGGCTTCTTTTCCAAAAATGGTCTCCCTCTTCCTTCTTCCTAGTTTGTTCTCAGTCGAGAAGCTCCACCGAATCCTGCTCACCCACCCCCCATGAGCCAACTTCTAGCTTCCCATCAACATGCAAGGCACGATAATGGGAAAAGTTGAGAGAAGAATGGGGTCCAAGAAGGAAGCATGAGTTAAAGGCTCGTCTAGCAGAAGGGTGCCAGCAAATGCACTAGAGGATGCAGCGCCATCATGGTTTGACAGCACAAAAGGCCCAGAGTTGACGACGGGCCTGGATTTAATGTGAAACCTGGCGGCACGATTGTGTTTTCTGGAACCATAGGTTCGACCTTTTCCCTCACCTGCTTAAAACCTTCATTGACTTCTGCTCCAAACTCTTTATATGACACTCATGGTTCTTTGTGACCCCCAAACCATTTACCATCAAGTCAGTTCAGGCAGGGTGACCCATGTGTTGGTGTGATATAGAGGGTGACTGCAATCCATAAGATCTTTGTGGCTGTGAATGTTTAGATGCAGATCACCCAGTTTTTATTTTCGGAAGCGTCTGGATGGATTTGAATTGGCGACCTTCTGGTTCATAGCCAACATCTTAATTGTTTGGGCTACACCAGGAAGGTCCCTCTGTGGCCCAGCCCTACATAATCCCCTCGGTTTCTTACTAGCTTCAAACAGCACAGAGGTGGCTACAGTTCTCTAAGCATCTTTTCAGCCTCTCTGCCATGGTTCTTGCTGTCCCAGCTCCGGGAACTCCCTGACCCCAGTGAATCTGAGCATGAAGCTCCTTACTCATCTATTACAGTGCCCTCAATGACGCTCGCCTCCTCTAACAGGCTGTAGGGCTGGTCGGAGGCGTGGATTGTGATCTTGTCCTCTCTGCATCCCTGGTGTCGTGCACCGAGAAGGGGCTAAGACACCATCTGTTGAGAGAATTGACGGATGACTTGCAGCAGAGAGCTGGACCAGACCAGAGGGTCATTAGTGGAATCACCGGACTGTGGAGGAGCGACGAGAATAGTAGCCAGGACGCAGAGCCCAGGTCTGGGGTCAGAAGAAAACAGGTCGTGCTTCCAGGTGGAGGGCTGAGAGGGAATATCGGCTGACAGGAGGGTGTCCAGGAGGCAGAGGCTGAGGAAGCAGGTGCCGAGGTTAGGAAGGTGGGGCAGGGCAGCATCACAGGGTCTGTGGCATACGTCATCAAGTTTCGGCACCTGGTTTCATGGGCTCTTTACTATGTCCTGGTTCATTTGCAGGCTGTTTCAGGGAGGGCTGCTACGGAGCCCCTCTTTCTCTGATAGCTATGTCTATAGGAGAGTGGGAGGGCCCCACTCTTTGCATCTCCAAAAAACCTATGGTTTAAAGCCCAGCCAACCTCCAAACATGCCTATAGGTAAAAAGTCCCTCTGTCATGAGCATCGTGAGCAGTGATGAGAGAGCACTCAATGACATTTTCGAATGCTGGGTTTATTTTCTGCGAACCTTCATTGCAAACATCACACACCCAACAATTCGAAATCTTAGCAGTTAAGTAGAAGTAAAGTATCATGCGGCAAGCAAGCATAATAGTATAATCATAAAGGTTAATTTAGCAAGCATTTTAAAGTTAAAAGCTTTAGTCCATTATGGCCAATGCCTTCATCGGTGTACTTACCCTGGGCACCAGGTGGAGAGAGCTGGGGTCCAGAAAACATCAACTCTTACTCTCTCTCCGTGTCATCACTCACAACATCCCTCCACGTCCTCCCCAGTTTACAGAATAGAGCTTGCACGTCCAGTTCTTGGACGGAGCTCTCTCATAGTCTCCCTGTAGAAGGTCAGAGGTGCAGGGCAATCGACAATGCACACACACACACACACACACACACACACACCATACACACTCACCCTCAACTAGATGACTGGTGGATCAAGTCCCTGGCTCCCTCACCCTGAGGACTGGGAACCACTGCTCTGTCTGTCAGTTTCATCTCTGCCTCTAGGAAATGCCCAGCAGGACGGAGTCCTGACTGCCCCCGTGGCAACTGGCCTGCGAGCCTGTCCTTATCGGGTGCTTTCCCTTCCTCGTCCCACCTTCCCAGGGCTCCACTGGAGGTGTTTCCGGGCTCCCCGTTGCAGTAAACAACGTGATCCTGTGGCTGGATCCTTGTCAGCCTCTCAGACGTCCTGCCTGAGACAGCGCTCCCAACCACCAGCCGGGATAGTCGTGATCCTGAAGGGGCTGTGCCTTGTGATCCCAGCTGGCTCAGCCACATCTCTCCCAGCTCTCTGAGAACCCTGGCCCTGGGGGCACTTCCCCTGGGGCGAGCTGAGTCCTAGAGAAGAAAGAGGTGGATTCAAGGAGTCTTTGTTGGAAGAAATGCCTGTGATGATGCTGACTGTGCAGCACTCTCCACTTACTACTTCGCGGTAAGGCCACATAGCCCTGTAAGACAGGAGCTAAGTTCCCATTTACTGAGCTGGAAATTGAGACCCAGAGCAGTGAAGCAACCTGCTCAAGGTCACACCGCTATGAAGGGGTGATACCAGAATTCAAACCCCGTTTCAAATTCAGGGCCAGCACTCTTTGCTGCACTACCCTGGAACCTGTTAAGGGCTGACTTTTTAGACTTCAGGGGCCTCTGACTTTGCTGGGCCACCTGGCTTATTCTTCTTCCTGCTGACTCGATCCTGGGTCCAGCTGTAAGGACATCATTCAGACATGCCTTTGGCTGGCTTGAGTTGTACAGTTTTTCCGTGGGGAGGCGGGGAGTCCACTCACAGGACAGAGCCTGGGGCTGGGTGGAAACAAGGGCACTGCTGTGGCCTCCTTTGAGGCCCCACTGACTCAGTGCCAGGCAATTGCCCTGATCCAGGTCACAGCCCATAAACCCGTGCTGTCCGACACTCTCCGCTGACTGACCAAGGGCTGGAGGGCCGCTGGGAGGCTGGCTCCAGACTAGCAGTCAAGGACCTCAGTGAGAAAAACTAGCATAGTGACTCCAGTGGACTGGATTCTAGGGTAGGCTGAATACCCTCACCCCCTAGCTTGCTTTGCTCAAGTGGAGGAAGGAGTGTTGGGCAGGAAGCTCACTTTTACTGAATACCTAGCCTAGAGCTTCCTGGTTCAAATCCCCCCTTAAGAAAAGGCCTGGAGATTTGCTTCTAAAGATTACAGCCAAGACAACCTGAAGGGGCATAATTCTACTCTGTGCAGGGAGTTGCCATAAGTCAGAATCAGCTGGAGGGCCACCGCATTTTTGATGCCTGTGTGTGAGAGTGTGTGCTTGTGTGTCTGTGCACATGTGTGCGCATGTGTATTATTTCAAACTGTTTTATGCACCAGGGTGAAAGGTGGGGAGGGAGGGGAAAAAGAGCTGCTCTCAAGGGCTCAAGCAGAAAATAAATGCTTAGAAAATGACGATGGCAGCACATGAGCAAATATGCATGATACAATTGATGTGTGGAATGCTACAAGAGCTGTAAGAGCCCTCAATAAAGTGATTTTTAAAAGAGAAATATTTAATAACACCCTTATTATGAGGAAAAATAAGAAAAAACATGGGGGAAGATGTTTTATTAGGACATAATCCAGACAACAGACCATTCAATAGTTTAGGTGTATGTTTTATTTAACCTAAGTCTGCAGCACATTAGACACCCAGGAGTCTCACATAAATAAGGACCAGTGTCCACTCCCATAGGGAGGGCAAGGAGATGGGAAGGGGACCTGATCGTGGCAGCACAGGGCAGCAGTAACTGGCCCCTGGGGGAGCCCTTACTTTTCAGGGGTTAACACACCACAGTGACCTGAGGTACAACCAGTGACCCCTGCCCTCATTTTATAGGCTATACAAATGAGACAGAAAGAGCCCAGGTCACAAGTCTAACAACACTCAGGTAGGGCTGGGAAAGCTTGGATTGGAACCCAGGCTACCTGGCTCCAGAGCCTATAGGCTAAGCACCCCTTTCTGTGGTCTCACCAGTAGTTTGGGTCATGGAAACAGGCCAAGGGCAGAAGTAGAAATGTGGGTACAAGGTGACCTTCATACTGATTCCCAAAAGAGGGTTTGAAAGATGAATACGTGCTGGGCACAGCAAGGGCAGGGAAGGTGTTTCAGACAGAAGGAGCTGCCTGGGGAAAGGTCGGACGGGTGGAAGGAGCCTGATGAGTTGAGGGGATTGCTGGGGCGGAAGGAGGGAGGAGGGGAGGGAGCCAGGAGAGGAAGCAGAGTCCAGAGAGTTTGGTTTGACCTGCTAAGGCTGTTGTAGACTTTGTAGAAGACACGCCCCACCCTCCAGGGACCTTCACTGAGCTTGGGGAAATGAGCTGTGACATTGGAAAATGAGGCTGAATTGTCTTAAGTCGAGTTGTGCCTGTGCATGAGGGAGCGGAGGAGGGCAGAGGAGGGAGGATGTCCCTGGGCCTGGAAGGGGTGAGCAGCTGGGGGAGATTTCCAGAGGAAGGGCCATTTGTAGGGGTGCGAAAGGAGAAGAAGAGGAGCGAGGTACCTGAACAGTGCCACAGAGGTGAGAATGTCCTAGGGGGGTGTGTGTGCGTGTGTGTGTGTGTGTGTGTTATTTCTGGTGAACTAGAGAAACAAAATTCAGAGACACTCCTCTATGTGTAAAAGAGAACTTTATATCAAAGAAGCAATTGCACATGAAGGAACTATCCCAGTCCGGTCCGGATCAAGTCCTTCAGTCCGATATTGCCCCATATGTCGATACTAGTCCATAAATTCATCTTTAGAATCACATAGCCATGCAATGATGCCTAACTCAGGAAGATCACAGACCAGTGGGTGGAAAGTCGTATGGATCCAGTGGGAATGGAAGCATCTCAGTGTTGGCATGGGTCTCCAAGTGGCTCTACCAGCTCCAGTGCTCGGGCCCCATCAGCATAGCTCCATGTGGCGCGTCATCAGGAACATGAAGCAGAGAGAGTCGGTTCTCCAGTGAGCTATTTATTTCCATGGCACCTCCAAATGAGATCATCAAGCCGCGACCTGATTGACAGGCTAGACTCTGAGATGAAGTAACTACCACAGTGTGCTTGAGGACTCTGAACCAACTGGGAGGGAAGAAAGCTCAGCAAAGCTTGTGTGTGCCCACCCTGTGCACCACAGCCCCTTTGGAGTCTGACCTCAGTGCAAGTCCTAGATGTACCACTCACTTGCTGTGTGACCTGGAGCAAATCACCGAGCCTCTCTGAGCCTGTTTTCGTCTCACCTGTAAACTAGGTGGAAAGGCATGATCACAGTCACCCAGCACTTCGGGGGGGGGGGGGGGGGGGGGGGGGGGGAGGAGAGGGGGGGCATCACTCAGTCTCCTGGCATCATGAGGATCTTGGTCAGATCAGTCGACGGCCTCAACAAGAGGTCGGCAAGTTAGTGCTTCCTTGTTTGTTTTTAAAAATGTTGTTTTTGTTGAGAAGCACCACAAACTTCTACACAGTTCAACAATTTTGGCCCGTGCGAGTGAGTGACATTGATTACATTCTCCAATTTGTGCAGCCTTTCTCCCCCTTCTCCCATTAACCCAGCTCACTGCCTCCTAAGATTCTTGTCTGATCTTTGGAATTGTTGATGTCCCTTTGATCTTCTGTAGAGAGTTTTCAAAAAAGCATAATACTTAAGGTAGGCATTCGTTACTAAGTAAGCTAGACTATGATCCCATTTTAAGAAGAGTGCAGGGATATTTTTGGCTGAAGGCTTCACATCTAAACACCATCTCCGCACAGTTGTTTCAGGAGTTCATCAGTCTCCCTGACTACAGAAAGTCTGGATTCCATGAAAACCTGAAAGACTGTTCTGCAATTCCCCCACTTTTGATCAAAGTTTCCCTATAGAATCTTTTGTCAAACTGTTCAGTAATGGTAGTTGCACATCAGCCAGTTCTTCTGGTTTCATGGCAAAGGAGATAATACTTTGGGGAGGCAATTGTCTCCATATTTCATTTCCTCTTTTATTTATTGTTTAAGATCACTTTATTGGTAGCTCTTACAACTCTTATAACAATCTACACATCAATTGTGTTAAGCATATTTATACATATGCTGCCATCATCATTTTCTGAACATTTGCTCTCTATTTGAGCCCTTGGTATCAGTCCCTCTTTTATTCTTGGTGCTTCTTCCTCTTCTGTATCTGCAGCCAAAGAGACACCACTTATTGAGCTTTTGGGGGGGGCACTGACAAGGTTTTAAGACCTAAGGCAAACCTAACAAATGAGGAGGTTGATCAGAGGCACTGAACCTTTCAGGTCCATTCACTGGGATGTCCCATGAAGTCAGGAATGTCAACTTCCAAACCAAGGAACCAAACTCCATAAGATTCCAGTGGATGCAATGATTCCCATTACACAACTTTTAGCAGCTGTACAACTGATGTGGGGCCACTGTAATAGTCTGCTATGCCACCCTCCTCATGCTCAATGTGAATTTCCCATTACTGATTACCCTGTATCCCCCTCCCTCCTTCCTCTAAGTGGTTTCTATCAAGAGCTGAACAGTGTTCAGTGGTTTAGGTCTTGTGGGCCCTTAGAGCTCTATGGCAGCTGCTTAACCTTGACCATGCACAGAAGACACAGCCAAAGTCAGAGCCTTGGCTATTGATCATGTGTTGTTTGCAGGTACCATTGAGGGGTCTCTGATCCATCGTGACTCTATGCACAACAGAAGGAAGCACTGCGCAGTCCTGCCCCCTCCTCACAACGGTCCTCTGACTGAGCCCATTGATAAACCCACAGTCCATATCATTAAGGGTCTTCCTCTTTTTTCTCTGCCCCTCCGCTTAACCAAACATGATGTCCTTCTCCAGGAACTGATCGCTCCTGAAAGTCATATGTAAGATGAAGTCTTGCCATCCCTGCCTCTAAGGAGCCCTCTAGCCGTATTTCTTCCAATACAGATGGGCTTGTCCTTTTAGCAGCCCGTGGTACTTTCAATATTCTTCTCCAGCACCGTTCAAATGCATCGACTCATCTTCAATGTCCTTATTTAATGGGCATGGCTGTGCACCAATTTAGACCTTCACAAGACAGCCAGATCTGAATTTCATGTGTCTGTTCTGGATCACAAGATAGCCTTCTTCTTTTGAGTTACTACCCCCACCTGTTGAAAGACATGAAAAGTCGTCTTAGTTCATAGGTAGCATAAAAGCAGGCAAATGGCCAGAATTAGACTGAGACTGCAGATTGCCAACCCCTAATGGAGATTACTCTTTCCTTAGATTCACCTTTTATTGACTTAACTACATCATTTTAAAGGACGCATTGTCCTCTACCAGCACCACTTCCCACGAATAGAAGATGATGATGAAAATAAGTACCATTAAAGCAAACTGGCATTGTTTAATTCTAGACAAGTCCAGTGGAAGGATCTGAGCCTGGTTCTGGCCTCTTCATTAAAGAGGAAGAGAGAGAGATGTCAGGGCCATATGGTGAGGTGCTTAGAGGTTCAGTAGTGGAATTCTCACCTTCCATACAGCCATCCAGATTTGCTTCCTGGTCACTGCAGCTGATGAGTGAGCACCACGCATCCTTAAAGGCATGCGTGTTGCTATGATGCTTCAGTGGAGTTTCCAAACTAAAACAGATTAGAAAGAAGAACTGTTTCCAAAAGCCAGTCAGTGTAAACTCTGTGGATTGTAGCAATCTAATCTACAACTGATTGTAGACACAGCACGGGACTGGGTAGCATTCCCTTCTGTTGTAAATGGGATTGCAGAGTCCTGGGCCAACTTGGCAGATGTTAGCAATTACAAGAACAGAGGAGGAGCAGACCCAGACTTCATTTTTGCCAAATTCTGAAAAAATTTAAAAGCAGGAATAAAAAGTTATCTCATAATGTAAGCCAAGGTTATTTAAGGCTGTGCTTCGGATGGTCTGAACCTCTTTGGGGGTCCACAGTGGGAGGCAGCCTACACTCTGAAACGCTCCGATGACATTTTGTGACATTCTTAGTGCCACGCGTGGCTGGATTATTGAGATGGATGGTGGCTGTTATGGAACCTGGACTCAAGGTTTGCTGAGTATCTGGGGGAGAAAATCACTCTCTCTGACCGGGCTTTGAAATGTGAGTCAACTTTTGCTAAGTGTTTTGCGATTGTCTAATGACAAATTGATGGCCAGTGTGAAGAATTATTGTTGCTAATAACATGCTGATCTTAATAACGGTGATGAATTCGGGTTTATGAGACACGACAATGCAAAGGCCTCAGAGCATCTCTTAAACACAGCACTAAAATAATAATGAGAGTTGCTCCCAGAGTGAGTCAGGGCCATGAAAGCAGCTTCAGCATGGTGGAAAAGTCAGAAGAGCTAGCCTCCTGCCCTGACCTGCCCTTTCTTAAGAGCAGCCCTCGGACATGGGGTCTCTCTTCCAGCCTCGGTGATCTCATCTGACAAATGGGGACAATAGCATTTTCAGTGGTGTCCCATTCCACCAGCTCTTGCTTGAGGAGCCTCTCAGGTCCAGGTGCCCTGGTGTCATCACTGTGCACCAGATGCACTCCTCTCAGGAAGTATCTTAGAGGCTGAAAACTTAGAGCCACAGCTGGCTTTTTATTTGACCGTCATAGTTAAAAAAATTTTTTTTTTAACTTTTGATATTTGAAAGCTACATGTTGTGAAGTAATGACATGGAGATAAGAATGTACACATGGTGTAATTAGATAGCCCATTGAATGGCCTATGGAGTTCCTCATGAGGGCAAGAGAGAGGGGATGGAAGGGCCAGCTCCTAGAACTCTCCCAGACTGCCTTCCAAACATATGATGCTGGATTTTCAAATTTTACAAAGGAACTAGTTTGACCATCTTTTTGTCTCAATTATTTTATTGGGGGCTCTTACAGCTCTTATAACATTCAATACATCATTTGTATCAAGCATACTTGTACACATATTACCATATTCATTTTGAAATATTTCCCACTTGAGCCCTTGGTATAAGCTCCTCCTTCTCCCTCCCTCCTTTTTTTTTTTTTTAAATGAATCATTGTATTGGGGGCACATACAACTCCCATCACAATCCATACATGCATCAATTGTATGCAGGCCACTTTATACACTTATTGCCATCATCACTGTCAAAACATCCTCCCTCCCTCCAGACCCCCAGTATCAGCTCCCTATAGTTCCCTCCCTCCCCCCTCCCCCTTGAATCCTTAGCAATTTACAAATTGTTATTATTTTCATACTGTACACTGTCCAGTGCGTCCCAACACTCACTTCCCTGTGGAGTTTGGCCATCTTTAACCAGGGACACACACATTTCAATTTTCCACATATTCCCCCTCTTGTGCCCTCTGAGCTCTTCTCCTGCCTGTGTTTCCTTGTTTTGCCTCTGTAGACATTTGAAGTTGTGATCTCTGTTGGCAACGAGGCAGCATACGAGCAAGCATGACAGTGCTGAAGGAAGAAGTTTAAGTGGCACTGAAGGTTGCGTTACCTCAAAACCAGGCTCTGGGAATTGATAGAACACCATTGGAATGTATCGACCGATCAACGAAGTGCGGAAAGCGCTCACTCATCTGTGTTTTGAAATTTAGAAGATAGCTACTTGGCCAACTGGCTGGAAGATATCCATATTTGTACACATTCCAAAGATGGTTCACATTACAGAATAGTATCATTCATATCACATGGAAGTAAGATTGTGCTACCGATCATCCAACCATGTCTCCGGCAGTGCCCTGAGAGAGGGCTGCTAGAGGTTCAGGCTGGATTCAGAAGAGGACAGGATCAAGCAATGTCAGTTGTATCTCGGCCGAAAGCAGAGGGTTCCTGAGACGGTTATGGTCCATTGACTATGTTAAGGTATTCCACGGGGAACATCAAAACAAGCTTTAGACAGCCTTGAGAAGAACACTTCACTGTGCTCATGTGGAGCCTATACATTGGTCAAGGGGCAATTGTTCAAAGAGAACTAGGAAATACCGCGTGGTTTAAAATGAGGCAGGGTGTGTCCAGATTTTATCTTCTCACTGCACTTACTCAATCTGTTGTTGCTGTTGGGTACCATCCAGTCGACTCTGGCCTCTAGTGACTCTATATACAGCAGAACAAAACACTGCACATTCCCGTGCCATCCTGACAATGGTTCCTGTGTCTGAGCCCAGTGATGGATCCACTGTGATGTAGCCAGCTCCTCGAGGGTCTTCCTCTTGTTCACTACCCTTCCACTTGACCAAACAGGATGTCCTTCTCCAGGGACTGGTATCACCTGATAATGTGTCCACAGCAGGTAAGATGAGGTTTTACCATCTTTATCTCTAATGGGCACTCTGGCCTTCCCTGCGATTCAGATGGGTTTGTCCTTTCAGCCTTCCATGGTACTTTCAAGATTCTTCTGCAGTTTAGAGGCACTGGTTCTCCTTCAGTCTGCCTTATTCCGTGTCTAACTTGCACACACATATGAGGCAATGGAGAATTCCATAGCTTGGGTCAGGCACATCTTCGTTCTCAAAGTACCATCTTTGAACTTCGATCCTCTAAGGAGGTCTTGAGCAGCAGATTTAACAATGCAACATGTCTTTTGATCTCTCGACTGCTGCTTCTGTGAGCGTTGACTGTGGTTCCAAGCAAGACAGAACCCTTGACAACACCCACCTTTTCTCCATTGATCATGGTGTTACCTATTGACCCTGCTGTGAGGATTCGGGTCTTCCTTACACTGAGCTGTAATCCATGCGGAAGGCTGTAATCCTGGATCTTCATCCGTAAGTGCTTCAATTCCTCCTCCCTGTCAGCAAGTAAGGTTGTGTCATCCGCAGCACTCTTCCTCATATAATCCACCTTACCTTGATGATTTTCTCAGCCTATAGATCTAATAAATATGGTGAGAAGATATAATCCTGACACACACCTTTCCTGATCCTATATCTCCTTGTTCTGTTCGCTCGACTGCCTCTTGATCCATATACGAGGTCCTCGTGAGCACAACGAAGTGTTCTGGAATTCCCATTTTTCTGAGGTTAGTCACAGTTATTATGGTCAACACATTCTAATGCAACTGTATGTTGAGCATCAGTGAAGTTGGATTGATGAAGAAGAATACGGCATCAGGATTGGAAGAAGACTTATTAAAAACCTGTGTGCCATAAGCAGATGGCACACTTCTTGATGAAAGGTGAAAACTTGAATCATTTGCTGAGCCAGATCAAGGAGTACAGCTTTCAGTATGGATTGTAACTCAATGTAAAGAAGACCGAAATGCTCACACCTGGACCCATAGGTAGAAGGCGCCCCAGTGATATAATGGTGACACATTGGCTTATGATCTGAAAGGTCAGCGGTTCAAAGCCACCAGCTTTTGTGGGAGATAGAAGGAGCATTCTACTCTCATGAAGAAAGACCGTCTTGGAAACCCAAACTGGCAAGTCCACCCTGTGCGGCAGGTTTGCTACGATCCGGCATCAAAGCAACGGCAGGGGATTTGGGTTTAGTGTGGCTCGATATGTAACAGCACGTCCAATGAAGGAAAGGTCGAAATTGTCAAGCATTTGATCTTGCTTGGGTCCGCGATCCATGTTGACGGAAGCAGCAGTGAAGAGACCAAATGACGCGTCGCCCTGGGGGGTCTGCTGCACTAGACTTCTTTAGCATGTTGAAAAGCAAGGACCTTCTTGGAGGACCAAGGTGCACCTGACCCAAGTCATGACCTTTCCCACTGCCTCATCAGCATGTGAAAGCTGGACACGGAATAAGGAATTTGAAGAAGAAGGAGCGCAATTGAAATATGGCGCTGCTGAGGGATATGTAAGGCACCACGGACTGCCGAAAGAACAAATAGATCTGTCTTGGAAGTAGTATAGCCAGAGTGTTCTTTATAGGCACGGATGGCACGACGTTGTCTCAACTACTTTGGTATGTTATTTTCATAATTATAGTTAATAAACTGTAGCCGTTGTTAGGTGTCATGGAGTTGATCCCAACTCACGGGGACGCTGTGCGCGACAGAACGAGACAGAATGTTCCTACTACGGCTTCACGTGTGCTTATGCTTGAACCTGTTCATAATCATGATGAAGCAGCTCTTGATGGCCAGGTGTCAGTTACATGTCCAAGGTAATGCAGCAAGCAAGGTGGAAGGCTGGATTTGGGTCCAGGTCTAGAAGGGCTCTTTAGTCCGATGATGAAAGCAGAATTAGGACCACTGCTGATCTGTATTGTGTGAGCAGCACAGGCTGGAGGTCAGACAGGCCCAGGCTTCAACCTTCATGTCAATGCTGTAGAAGTGATTTCGAGCCTCAGTTCCCTATTTTTACCACAGGTACAATGGCATTCCAGGGGACACAACTGAAGCAAAATGCGCTAAGCTCTGGGAAGAGGCTCCCTTTGTGATTCTTTCCTACATCAAGCCTAAGCAAAGAGGTGGTTAGAAAGCCAGGGTTCCCACAGGATATTTTATCTCTGCCTCCAACAAGACCCCATGCAAGGCCACTTCCTCCAGGAAGCCTTCCCAGCTGCCCCACTGACTTGCCTTTCCTTTCAAATATCCCAGGACTTTGGTTTACAGCTCACACTAGGTCAACAGTCCCTGCTGCCTCTGCCAGCCAGAGTGTTCATGGGTGCTTCTGAGTGCCTTTGACCTTTTGGACAACCCTGGACCTTGGCACTCACCACTTTTGATCTTCTGCAGTGTCACTAGTCCTATCTACCTCACTCCATTGGATCGTGGGCGCTCTGTGAGGGCAGGATCCTGCGGAGCATGGGCAGTTAAGTCTTTCACACTCTTACGGGCTAGCCAAAGAGGATCTGGTTGGTGGAATTCAATGCGTTCTTTGTTTATTTCTTGACAAGGAAGCACACTGATATGATTGTTCTTTTTGTTGGGGGGGGGGATGGACAGTGGGGAGGCTACACACCTGTCTCATTTAACCCTCACCGTAATTTCAAAAGTCTATGTTGCAGTGCCAGAGTTCTTGGAAACCACAAATAGTTAAACCCTAGGCAACCAACACAAAGGCTCAAGGTGGAAGCCTGCACTGAGCCATCTTGGAAGAAAAACCTGGCAATTGACTTTGGAAAGGCCACAGCCATGACCTTCTGATGGAGCCCAGTTCTACCCTAAAGCATATGGCAATGCTATGAGTAGAAATTGACTCAGTGGTAACAGTATCAGGTCCCAGTTTACAACAGGGGGCCTGGAGTGTAAAGAAGTCCAGGGATTAAGCTCCAGTTAATGGAGCGGGGATTTGAACCCAAATCCCTTTGGCTACAAAACTCACTGTCTTCCCCTGCTCCAGACTGCTCACGTGAATGCCTTGAGGGTAGGAGCTGCGTCTTCCTGGTCTTTGTGGATGCCAAGAAGGAAGGCAGGTCTATCATGGGACAGCAGAACTTTCTGGAACTAGGAGATCCTTGGAAATGATCTAGCCAAGCCCATTTTTTTTCACAACAAAAGGCAGAGGCCTGTGAGGGCAGGTAGGACTGTGTGAGAGGTAGATGAGAAGGAGGTGTCCTAGAGTCTCAACACCACTGGCTCTCCTGGAAGCACTGTTTTCCCCAGAGCACTACTACTCCAGGGACTCTCTCTCCATAGCATTAACTGATTCAGGGCACGGGTAGGAGTGGGGGTGGGGAAGGCCTCTGCTTTCCTGTTCAGATGACCAATGTCCAGTGAGTTGCAACGTTTGTCCCCCATTCCAAAGACTGTGATAGGCTTCCCACTCAGTGGTAGAAGTCATTCCCAGTTTCATAGGGTGCAAGACTGTACGACTTTGGGGAGCTAGGAGGTAAAGGGAGGCATTTCTCTACCTTGTGTCAAGGGGACTAGCCAGTCAGAAGGATAGAGTGTGAGGTAGAGAGAAGATGTGGGCTCGGTGTTGGAAAGTCCCAAATGGCAGATTTGGTCCAACCACCTGTGTGGTTGGCAAATTGCTTGAGTTTCCCAGGTCCTTTTCCCCATCTCTAAAATGGAGATATAGCACATCCTCAGAGCATTGCTGTTAGGGTTAAGAGGTTCTCAGAGCATTGCAGACATAAGACTGAGTCCGTAAGAACTGCTCAGAAAAGATCGGCTATGATTATACTGCAAGGGTTTTACACATTTACTTGATCTTGAGCACTGGAATTGAACTGAATGAGTTGCTAAATGGTCAAGCTGTGACATTGCCCAATGTAATCTTTCTCCCCAACACAAGTTCTTCTTGGAAAGTTTTTTCCCTTTCCACCACTGCCTTCTGACCGCTGAGTCCCCGTCTCCCTTTACCTGTGACTGCATCTCCTCCCTCCCTCTGAGAGCTCAACAGATGGAGACTAATGATCTCCCTACCCCTGCTAGGGATGCTTTCATTCAAAGGGACCCCTGAAAGCCCTGATGGGATGCTGACGGCATGGGAATGACACATCAAGCTGCTAACTACAAGCTCCGCAGTTCAAAGCCACAGCGGCTCCACTGGAGAAAGATGAAGCTCTTTACTCCCTGTGAAAGTGACAGCCTCAGAAACTCACAGGGGCCGTTCTACCGTGTTCTGTAGACTCACTGTGAGTCGGAATCTGACGGCAGTCCATTTGGTTTTCGAAGCCCTCAATCACAAGGATCACCTGCTGATCACTTTAGAAGTCTTAGCAGTACAACATAACATAGCTTTAATTACAATAATGAGTGTTTACTGTTGTAAGGTGGTGTGCAGTCTGTTCTGACTCCTGGCAACTATGTGTGCAAGAGACAGAAACACTGCCCAGTCTTGTCTCGTCCACACAGTTGTTACTAGGCTTGAACCCATTGCTGCACCCACTGTGTAAGTCCTGGAAGCTCTTCCTCTTTTCGGATGATCTTCTACTTTACCAAGCGTCGTGTCTTTTTTCAGGGTCTGGTCTCTCCCAGTAATGTGTCTAAACTATATGAGACCACGTTTTGCCATCCTTGTGTCTAAGGAACAGCCCTTAGAAAGATTTATTTGTTCTCTTACCCCATGGGCCATACCAGAAGGACTTGACGGGGAAGCCCGACCGCATAAACTGGGCCCTACCTTAAAGCCAGCTTTTAAGCTTATGACTGGAATTCCCTGATGAGAGAGGAAGCAAAAGACAGCCACATCAAGGCTGTAGAAGGAGCAGTCATTGGACCTTGGTTGGGATCCCTAACTTAGCAGGAGTCCAATGAAAGTGGACCCAGAACCACCATCTATTTCCTATCTCAGTGCCTTCCTTGCACCAATATGATAGGTATTGATCTCCTGGACAAGGATATGCGCCTGTAAGGAATGTTACAGGAAAAATCTCTCCTAGCACCAACACCAGGATCAGTGTAAACAAAGCTTAATCATTTAAGAACTCAATCTGTACAAAGCAACAACTCAGGGATTGTGATTTGCAGCTGGTCGAGACTCACATAACCTCCTTTTCTCAACAGTACCTTTAACTTTATGCCACGAGATAAATTATTGATGTTGTCAGTGAAATCACCATTTACCCCAGGGGGGTGATTGAGAATGTTGTTTCTTTGTCATAAAATGATAACAAGACAGCTAAAGTAAACCATAATTGTTGAGAACCTGTTGGACAAGCAGATGAATTCTGGGCTCCCGCCTAATTCTAGCCCCAATCCAAGAACAGTTTGTTCTTATAAATATGACCCTGGGCTGAGCCCCGGTGGCTTAAGTGGCTGAGTGCGGAACTGCGGCCTGCGGGCTTGGCAGTTCAAATCCAGCGGCAGCTTTCAGGAGCAACACTGGGTAGTGCCCACAACCTCCAGAGGCAGTGATGCCCCCCCCCACCCCAAAATGACCCTATTTGATACTCACCTTCATGAAATGATTTCTGAGAACATCGGTGCTATAGCAAAGGGTGGTGAAGAAAGCAGGTGGTTCCCGGCTATAAGTTAGAACAGTGTCTGGGGTCTTAATGGGCTGTATTCAAACAAGCAACCCTCTAAGTGGGGCTACAACCAAGTCTGCAAGAAAGAAGCATGCCGGCCTCTGTGATCCAAAGATGACAATAACAAAATTTAAGTATGATGACAGGAAAAGTATGAGTTTAAATTGTGAACACTCAATTTGTAGAAGGCTATGGAGAACAGTGGAACCAAAACCCATCCTGTGGAGTATCTAGTCAGATTGAACCCTTGGCAGATCCCCTTCGGCCACAAGTGAGGGACTGGAACAGTTTTATTACTAGCAGAGATTATTGTAAACATGGTTTATGATATATGGTCAGTTGGTCTCCCTCTTGACCAAACCTGAATTGACTCTAGGTTTACATATTTCTCGCTTGTTTCACAATTGAATTTTTTCCCCTCTGGCCTATTTTAATATTGCTGCCAGTCTTTTCTTTCTTCCTCTTTATCTTTATTTTATTTTTCTTTCCATTTTGTTTTATTTTTTGTGTTAGTTATTTCTGTTATGTTTCCCAGTTTATGAAATAAAGAAGGAGTGGATGTGTAGAGACAAAACCTGACCCAATGGTTTATCAGGGTGAGGGCAAGAGAATGGGGAGAGCTGGAGAATAATGACTGTAAGAGGGGGAGGGGGAGTAGAATGGGATTGTGACTCTATATACAACTCTTTTTAAAAGTTATTTTACTATGGAAATGTATGATATGTGAATTTTATACTGGTAAAACTATAAAAAGGTAGATTTATTTGTTCTTCTGAGAGTCCATGGTATGTTCAGTAGTCTTCACCAGCATCATACTTTATATTTAAGCTATCGGAAATGGAAAGAACTCAAGAAAAAATTCAAGTCTCCAGTTGCAATATCGAAAGATTCTTTGGACGAAATATTGATGAATACAGGAAGCCTCAAGAGAAGATGGAAAGAAGACATAGAGTCACTGTACCAAAAAGAACTAGTTGATAGTCTACCATTTCAAGAGGAAGCATATGAGCAAGGACCACTGGTGCTGAAGGAAGAAGTTATGACTTCACTGAATGCATTAACCAAAAACAGAGCTCTAGGAATCGATGGGATTCCAACTGGAATGTCTCACTAAGCTGAAGAAGCTCTGGAAGACAGCTGCTTGCCCAACTGATTGTAAGAGATCCATATTTGTGCCCATTCCAAAGAAAGGTGACTCAACAGAATGCTCAAACTATAGAACAACATTATTGATATGGCCCACAAGTAAAATTTTGCCTAAGATCGACCAACATGGTTGCAACAGTACAGTGAGAAATCAGGCCGGATTCAGAAAAGGACATGGAACAAGGGATATCATTGCTGATGTCAGATGGATCTTGGCTGAAGGCAGAGAAGACGTGAAAGATATTGATTTGTGTCATGTTGACCATGCAAAGGCATCCAGCTGAGCGGACTGTAATGAATTATGGGCAACCTTGGAAAAAATGGATTCCAGAACACTTCGTTGTGCTCATGAAGAACTTGTACATGGATCAGGCGGTCGTTGTGTGAACAGATGAAGGGAATCCTGCATGGTTCACAATCAGGAAAGGCTTGCATCAGGGTGGCATCCTCCCACCATATGTGTTCAATCTGTATGCTAAGAAAGTAATCAGAGAAGCTGGATTATAGAGAAAAGAATGTGTCATCAGGATTGGAGGAAGGCTTTTTTTTAAAAAATCAAAAGATCATTTTAGTGGGACCTCTTACAGCTCTTCTTACCATCCATACATCAGTTGCATCAGGCATATTTGTACATATGCTGCCATCATTCTTTTCTAGACATTTAGTTTCTATTGAGCCCTTGGGATCAGCTCCTCTTATTATATCCCTCTCCCCACTCCCACCCTCGTGGCTCCTCGATGAATCATACATTATCATTATTTTCATATCTCACATCAACCACTGTCTCCTTTCCACCATGGTTTCTGCTGTTCTTCTCCTTGTGGGTTGTGTCCATCATTTTGATCAGTTCTGCCTTCCTCCCCTCCACTCCCTGCCTTCCTCCGACTCTTCTGATATCACTATTCCCATTCCTGTTCCTGGATTCCCTGTGTTGTGAGCTGTTATCTCTTATCTATACCTGGGTACTTGCTCCAGTCTAGTCCCCAGTGAGAAGCAGTCCTGGGGTCATGATAGTGGGGGGTGAGGAAGCCTCAAGGAACCAGAGGGATGGTGTGTGCTCCATCAGTGCTTTATGGCACCCTGGTTGACTCATCCCTTCTCTGCGACCCCTCTGTGAGGGGAAGTTCCATTGTCTACAGATGGGTTTTGGGTCTCTGCTTCGACTGGAGAAAAGCTTATTAAGAATCTGTGATCTACAGATGATACAACCTTGTTTGCTGAAAGGGAGGAGGAGTGGAAGCACTTACTGATGAAGATCAAGGTTTTCAGCCTTCAGTATGAATTACAACTCAATGTCAAGAAAACCAAGATATTCACAACTAGACCAATTGACATCATGATAAATGAAGAAAAGGTTAGAGCTGTCAAGGATTTTCTCTTGCTTGAATTCACACTCAATGTTCACAGAAGCATCAGCCAAGACATCAAAAGATGCATTGTATTAGGTAAATCTGCTGCACAAGACCTTCTAGAGCAGGGGTCCTCAAACTATGGCCCACAGGCCACATGCCACCCACCAAGGACATTTATCCAGCCCACAATGTGCATGTGTGGAATGTGTGCTGCACTCTCCGACTCCTCTCGTCCTCTCAGTCTCAGGTGTGATCGGATAAGTCACCAGCTTGCCTGTGCAGAGCCTGCTGCTGCCTGAGGACCAAGGCAAGAACAAGTTAGGTTTCGTTTTTTGTTTTTTGTTTTTTTTTTTTGAAGTTAGGAGGTCTTTTTTTTTTTTTTTTAAATTTTGTAGCTAGTAGGGCCTTTTGTTGCAGTTAAGGGAAGTCTATTTTTGCAGATGGGGGGGGGCGCCTTTTTGAAGTTAGGAGAACCTTTTTTTTTTAAAGTTGACTAGTTGGTTGGGCGTGGTTTCTAGGGGGTTTGCATCACAGTGATAACGCAAATAGTCAGCACTCAGTATTAATGCAAATTGTCAGCGATCAGTGTTAATGCAAATGGTCAGTGCTCAGTGTTATCGCATGGGAGGCCCAGACTAGTAATCTGCCTAGGGTCCCATGGGAACTTAATCTGGCTTTGCAGACAGCAGAGGAGTAAGAACCCAATTTAATTAACAGTATGTGCATTTATATTCTGAATTGCTATTTAGTTGTGTATGATGTTGTATGTTCTGTGCTGTGTAAGCCCCAGTTCACACTGTTGTGATCTCTGAGCAGTGCGAGTTCAGCCATATACTTGTTTGGCTGAATTCACATTAGATTAAGAAGAAAAGAGGCATACATGCCTTCCTTTTTCCTGCAGTGGAATCTGATTGACTTCTCACCTATACGATCAGGTTTCTGTGCGAGTTCACAGATTACAGTGTGGTTTGCTCAGCGTAGTGTGAACTGGAAAGGTGGTGGAACCAGCTCTGTAATTTTGCTGGTTCCCACACTGCACCAGTGTGAGCCTGAGGTAAAAGCTGAGTTCCACTAATATGGACACTGGTGAGGCTGAAATGATGTGGACTGGCAAGGCTGCATTGATGGACACTGATCAGACTACATTGATATGTCTCTGTGTGGGCAAAGTTATTGCTGAAATACTGTTCTTATAGTGATATATATATGCATTTATAGTGATATACACATATATATGTATTTTACTAACAGCAGTTTGAAATCCCTAGAAAACAATGATATCAAGAAAGAGAAAAATTGACTCAGAGTGTAGGATATTCAAAGAACAGTGGACTTATGATTACTTTTTCATGCACTACAAGGAAAGAGCTATGTGTTTGATATGCCAGAATATAGTGTCTGGGTTCAAAGAACACAATTTGCATTGATACTATAAAACTCAACATAGAGATAAATATGATTGGTAAGAAAAATGAGAAAAGATAAAATATTAAAACCGAAAAATATATTGACAACTCAGCAAAATACTTTTGTGAAGCAGAAAGAGCTAAATATTTCATCACTGTGAGCAAGTTTTCAATTTGCCAAGCTAACGTGTACTGGCAGACCATTCGTGTGGGAGAATTTGTTAAAGAATGCCTTGTTTCTGTTGCCAAAGAGAGATATCCAGAGAAGACCGATCTATTTAGTACAGTGAGTCTTTCAGGACCTACAATTACATGAAGGATTGAAGAAATGGGAGACAATTTGCATCAGTATTTACAAAACTTCACAATAATCTTTCCTAATTTTCCTTGGCACTTGAAGAAAGTAATGATGTTCATTATTCTGCACAAATTCTAATTTTTATTCTTATGACAAATGACTATTTTGAAATTCCAGAAGAGCTTGCTGCACTGCAAAATATAAAAGGAACAACTACAGGAGAGGATATCTATGAAAAGGTTTGCCTCTCTGTGAATGGACTGGGCTAAACTACCCAGTGTGACAACTGATAGTGCTCCTAGCATTGTGGGATCTATGAAAGGAGTAATTGCTCGTCTTAACCAAGAGATGGACAAGCATAACCATTCTTATCCAATAGCCATACACTGCCTCATCTACCAACAAGCGTTGTGTAGTAAATCATGGAAGTGGGACTCTGTTATGAAAATTGTGATATCTTGTGCTAACTTCATTAGAGCTAATGCACTATACCACAGACAACTTCAGGAATTTCTTTCCGAGCTAAATGTTGCCTATGAAGATGTTCTGTACCACACAGAAGTCCATTGGCTGAGTTGAGGGAGAGTTTTGAAACATTTCTATGACTTAACTTCCACATATTACAGCTTTTCTGCTTGCAAAAAATAAAGAAGTACCAGAGCTCAATGATGCAGAATGGAAATAGCACCTTGCCTTTTTGACAGATGTAGCAGAGCTGCTCAGCAGTTTCAGTGTACAACTTCAAGGAAAGGGGGAGCTCATCTGTGACATGCAATCATATGTGAAAGCATTTGAAGTAAAATTAGGCCTCCTCATCGAACAAGTGAAGGAGGACTTTCTGCCATCTCCCCACAACTCAAAATCTGTTAGCGAAAAAAACCATTGGTTGCATTCCCAAACAAAACATGTGTAGATTCACTCAAAAAATTGCAAAAGGAGTTCCAATTTAGATTTAAAAGGCTTCATGTCCATAAACGAGACATACAGCTTTTCCATAGCCCATTTTCTATTGGCATCAAAAATGTGGATACAATTTACCAAGTGGAGCTGGCAGAGAATTGTGACTCTCTGAAAGACGCATTCAAGTCAAGCAGCCTTCCTCATTTCTATGCATCTCTCCCCTCTGAAACATACACTAATCTCAGGAACCATGCACTCAAAATGGCAACCATCTTTGGCAGCACTGATGTCTGTGAAGGGACTTTTTCCAGAATGAAACATCTGAAATCTCCAACCAGATCTAGTCTTACTGATGCACACTTGCTTCACTTGTTATGACTAGCAGTGACAAATATGGAACTGGACATTGACCATCTCGTTAGCCAAAAGCAGGCCCTTAGTCCCCATTGAAACACTGGTAAGTTTGTTAGTTTGACTTTACTTGTTCTTCATTTAAAATATTGTACTTGTTCCTGTTTTTTTTTAACTTAAAAATAAGATATGTGCAGTGTGCATAGGAATTTGTTCATAGGTTTTTTTTTAAAAAACTATAGTCTGGCCCTCCAATGGTCTGAAAGACAGTGAACTGGCTCCCTGGTTAAAAAGTTTGAGGACCCCTGTTCTAGAGTATTGAAAAAGCAAGGCTATCACTTAGAAGATTAAGTTTCATCTGTTCCAAGTCCTAGTATTCTCCATTGCTTCATATGCATGCAAAAGTTGGACATTGAATAATTGATGCATTTGAATTGTGGCGATGGTGAAGAATATTGAAAGTACCATGGACGGCTAAAAGGATAAACTGATCCGTCTTGAAAGAAGTAAGGTTAGGGAACTCCTTAGAGGCAAGATGCCAAGACTTTGTCTTGTGTACTTGGGACCTATTATCAGGAGAGATCAGTCCCTGGAGAAAGACGTCATGTTTGGTAAAGAGGAAGAAGGCTCCCAGGAGCTGGATTGACATTGCAGCTGCAATGATGGGGTTGAGTATAGCAACAATCGAAAGGATGGCGGAGGATCTTACAGAGTTTTGTTCTGTTGTGCATAGGGCTGCTTTGAGTTGAACCGGACTCAATGACACCCAACAACAACAACAGCAACAGCTTTCACACTTAAAGAGGTCTTGTGTGGGTCATAGATTTGCCCAGTGCATCCTGTCCTTTGAGTTCTCAAATGCTGCTTCCATAAACATGGAGTGTAGATCTAAATGAAAGAAAATTATTGACGTCAATCTTTTCTCCATTTGCTATGACATTGTCTAGGGTGATGCCCAGTTGTGAGCGTGTATTTTTCTTTTTCTTTAGGTTGGGTTGTAATTCACACTGAAGGTTGTGGTCCTTGATCTTCAATAAGTGTGAGTCCTCTTTACTTTCAGCAAGCAAGGTTGTTCCATCTGCATATCACATGTTGTTGGTGAGTCTTCCTCTAATCCTGATGCCAACTTCTTCTTCCTATAGTCCAGTTTCTTGGATCCTTGACTCAGCATACAGATTGAATAAGTGCAGTAAAGGGATACAATGCTAACACACACCTTTTCTGATCTTAATCCAGATACTACCCCCTATGTTTTGTTCCATTGATTGCCTGTTGGTCTATGTGCAATTGCCTCATGAGCACAATAAATTGTTCTGGAAGTCCCATTCTTCTCAGTTTTATCCATAGTTTGCTGTCGCCTACCTAGTCAAATGCTTTGAATAGTTCATGACACACAAGTAAATATCTTTCTGTCTGCTTTCAACCAAGTACGTCAATCATGATAACCCTCATTTCACGTCCGCTTCTGAATCCGACTTGACCCTCTGGTCAAGAAATTGTAAAAATAACTTTAAAAAGCAAAGGTTTGTATTCTTACAAGGTGACAATGATCATAATTGGATATAAAAATTAAAACATCGAAGAGTGCTCTGTTACAAAAATCTTAAATCACCTGAGCCGTAGCCATTACTTGCTAACAACTTACGTACAACATCAGCTGGGACTGACATTAAAATTCCACCCCCCCCCCCCAAGAAAGTGTGAGTAGATAAATGACATTTAAAAGTAAACATTAATTTACTTGTGGACAGAAAAGGAGGGTGGGGGGAGGAGAAACATCTGCACTCAAGATTAAGGTTAGGACTGGCCACAGTCTGTTCCCTAAAAAAATGGATTTAAAAATAAAAACTCCACGAAGGTGAGGCATGGACCAAGAAGCCCACTCGTGGCACGGCACTGGGGCTCTGGGCCCAAGGACACACGCCTTCCTTTCCTTGTTCTTTCCACAGCGACAAGACGACTAGCTGCCATTCCATGACGGCGGCAGAAACAAGCGAGGGGCACCAGGTGTACAACTAACTAAATCCTGCAAATAGTAGGCTGGGGGTAAGGAGTGGCCAGAAGGGGCAATGACATAGAATCCAAACCATCTGTATATCTCTATACGCAAAATGGCTAAAATGCAACCCATCCCTAACTGGGGGATGTACTCCTACAACTGATTTTGAATTATCCTCAGTAAAGCTTTCACCTGTACATATTTGTTATATTGTCCAAAAATGTCTGCATTCTGTTGTTGGTTCACTATTCACTGGAATGGGTACAAATATGGATTTTTTCCAGTCAGTTGACAAGACAGCTGTCTTCCAAACTTCTTTGCATAGAATAGTGTTTCCTAAAGTAGGTGATACCACTGCCTTGGGGCTCTGGAATGATCCAGGGTGGCTGTAAGAGTAGATGCCTACACACTATCCTGATTTGTGGGACGCAGTATAAAAGTTTTTAATTGCCAGAGGGGCACTGAGTAATTTTTTTTTTCTGGAAAGAAAGCAGCAGGCCAAATAAGCTTGGAACTTCTGGCATAGAATTATGAATGCTTCTAGCGCTGCATTGGTTTGTTGTAAAATGGTAATGGTATTCTATTGGTTCCTGAAGTCTTTTTTATTTTTATTTTTCATTAATGCCTTCAGGGCAGCTTGGACTTCCTCCTTCAATAATAAAAGTTCTAGCTCATATGCTGCCTTTTGAAACGGTCGTATGTCAACCAATTTTTTTTATAAACTACTTTGCGTATTTCTCACATATTCTTTTAAAAAATCATTTTATTGGGGGCTCATGCAACTCATATCACAATCAATACATACATCTATTGTTTGCAAAGCACATTTGCACATGTGGTGCCATCATTATTATCAAAACAAATTTTCTCTACTTAAGCTCTTGGTCTTAGCGCCTCATATTTCCCCTCCCTCACAAATCATTGATAATTTATAAGTTATTATTATTTTGTCATATCATATACTGTCCAATGTCTCCCTCCACCCACTACCCTGTTGTCCGCACACCAGGGAGGAGGCTATATGTAGATCCTTGTAATTGTAGATCCTTTCTACACTCCACCTTCCTTTCACGGTCCTTGTATCACCACTTTCACCGCTGGTTCTGAAGTCTCCCATGTTCTTTTGATGCTTCTTGACTAATTTAATATTTTTCTCATAGACTTCTTCAGGCATGATTTTTTTTCTGCAATTTCAGCTTGAGATATGCTGAAAATCTTCTCTTTAGGTTTTCTTACTTCAGATCTTTACACGTCTCATTATAATCACTTATTTTGTCTTCGTGAGCTGCGCTTTGAAATATTCTGCTCAGAAGTACTCCCTTAATAACCTGGCATTCTGTGATGTCCACCTTCCCAGCTCAATCACTGAAGACAAAATGGATACAGAAGCAAATGTGGTAAAGAAAGTTGATGGTGCCCGGCTGTTAAAAGATAGTGTCAGAAATCTTAAAGGTTTAAAGATAAATAAGTGACCATCTAGCTGGGAAGCAACGAAGTTCACATGGAAGAAGAACACCAGCCTGTATGGTCATGAGGTGTGGACAGGATCAGATATCATGTATCAGAAAGCCCCAAACAAATAATCATGTCAATGCAAATGAGGTGGGGCAGAGGAGAGACCCAAAGCCATCTGTAGACATTTGGACATCCCCCCACAGAAGGGTCACAAGGAAGGGATGTGCCAAACCAGGGTGCAGAATAGCACTAACGAAACATACAACATATCCCTAGTTCTTTCATACTTCCTTCCCCCACTATCATGACCCCAGTTCTACCTTATAGATCTGGCTAGAACGGAGCATATGCACTGGTTCAGATATGAGTTCTCAACACATAGAATCCAGAACAGATATTGTCCCCTCAGGGACAATAATGGGAGTATCGATACCATGAGGGTTGGGGGAGGATGTGGGGAGAAAATGGGTACAGACACATGAGCGAAAGGAGACAGTGGACACTGTAAGCTATGAAGATAATAATTTACAATTAATCAAGGGTTCATGAGGGTGGGGGAGGGAAAATGAGGAACATGAAAATGAAGAGCTCAAGTAGAAAGAAAATGTTTGAAAAGGATGATGGCAACATATGTACAAATGTGATTGATATTATGGATGGATAGATTGTTATGAGAGCTGTAAGAGCCCCCAATAAAATGTTGAAAGAAAGAAAGAACTATTCTGCTCCGGTCTTTTCTTCCATTTGCTTCAGCTACTCTATGATCAAGTGCAAGTTTTGGAGTCTGGTCTCCTAAATTTTCCTATTTTTTAAAAAGACCTTTCACTTTTTTCCTACATTATTTTCTTGATGTCTTCCCACATCTCCTCTGGTCATTGGTTGTTAATGTTCAGCGCGCCACTTCTGTTCTTGAGAAGGTCTCTCAATTCAGATGTCTTGCCTGTTCGTTTGTTGTACTACACAGGCTTGTGTGCTGCTGGGTGTAATGTCATTGAACTACAGCAGGGTTTCCCAAAGCAAACAGGTTTCAGTGGAGCTTTTGGTTTAAGAAAAGATGAGGATGAAGGAATAGGCTGTCCACTTCCGAGGAATTAGCCATTGAAAACTTCATGAAAAGCATTGAAACATTGTCAGGCGCTGACTGAAAAACTCAGGAATGTCAGCAGAACATTATCAGAGATAGTGTAGAAGATGCGTCCTGCGGGTAAAAAGGCACTTAAACTCTGAGTGAGAAAGAGCTGCCTTCTCAAAGTCGAGTTGGTTGTAGTGACACGAATGAAGTAGAGTCTGCAGGAGTAAAGCATTTGGGTCTGCATTTGCTGATAGGGCCTGACTCAAAATGAGAAGAAAAACATCAAGAAAACTACCAAAAACAAAAAAAGAGGATAAAGGAGAAAAATAGAAATTAAAATGAACCAATGGTTACCATGAGGGAAGGAGGGAGAGTTGCACTGGATTCATATTAATGGTAATGATATAATTTGGAAAGGACATCGATAATGACTGTACAACACAAAGAATATAATCAATGGCATGGAATTATACATGTAGAAGTTGTTGAATTGGAGAGTGTTTTATTGTGTATATTTTGCCACAGTTAAAAATATATATTAAAAAATAAATATTTACACTAATAACAGTGAGAACAAGGAAGAAAATGTTGCTCTAAAATTGATGGTGGTCATGATTGTACAATTCTTCTTGACATGATTGAACTATTGAATTGGATGCTATGTGGAGGAAGTGCCAGTAAAACTGTTCAAATAAAATTCAAAAATGAGGACAAACAGCTGCAAATATATATGAATGATTGGAACTTGGAATGTACGAGAGAAAGTTGGAAATCAATCAAAATGAAATGAGATGCATAAAGATTCATGTATAGAGATTAAAATGCTTGTGTGGGGGTACCAGCCTCCACAGTCAAATGGATGTAAGGGGCGGTTGTGTAACTGAGGGGTGAAATTAGAGAGACTTCAGACAAGAGAAGCATGCAAGTGTTCATCTCCATGACGGCCATGACTTCAGGAGTCAGGTCCACGCAAGTCTTCCAACCAGGTCCTGTGTACACTCTAAGGGCCTGCAAGCCCCCTTATTACAGGCCACCACATATGTAACAGCAAAGGGTTGTACAATAGGCGTATGCATAGCTGAAGGGGGGCGAACTAGGGGAATACACGCAATAGGAAGGGGAGGCACTAAAGGCACACATGTGCCGAGGAGGACTTTAGAATCAAGATGGCAGCCTCATGATGGTGCTTTGAGTTGTCTTGACCTTCGGTATCTTTGAGCTCTCCTCCAGGGGGACAACCCATTATTCTCATTAGAAAGGAGTGGATCCTACTCGAGGCAGGACAGGTAATAGGGTCTGATAGTCTTAGATGGCTCACTGCCTTCAGACAGATAACCTTCAAGCCGTTGACCTTCAAGTGTATAGTCAATGATGCATGTTTGCAAACAGCACTTTAGATTTGGCATTATTATTGGGGGGACATCTTAGAGAGTAACTTTTACTGAGGAGAATGTGAGTGGGGTGCATCTTCAACCCGCACATGTGAAGATTCCTCCATGGCAGCCTTGGCCTCCCAGGCTCCTTAATGTATGAATGTTGAGAGTTTGTCCCCAAACACCCTCTTCCCAGTTCTGTTCCCCACATTCTTGGCATTAGTAAGCTAAAATGGATGGGCCTTAGCCATTTTGAATCAGAAAATCACATGGCTTACTGTGCCAGGATGAGTCATTCATATAATTAGCTCAGTCAAAATGGCCATGCTAACCCTTTTCAGCTCATTGATGCCTGGGACATTGATTTTTATGCTTTCCATTTGATTTTTTCCCTACTTCTAATTTTTCTAGATTGATGCCTTTTACAACCCACATTCTGATTATTATGGATGCTTACATCTGTCTCTTCTCATTTCGAGTCATGCCCCAGCAGCAAGTGAAGGATCTGAAAGCTTTGCTCTGCTCACACTGTGAAGGTCGACGCTAATTTGAGGGGGTAGCTCATCCCCGGTCGTCTTTTGAGTGATTCCCACCCTGTGGGGCTCACTTTCCAGCCCTATTTCAGACAAGGTTCTGTGAGTATTTACAAGGTTTTCAGTTGTCTATCTTAGTCTGGAAACTCCACTGAAATGGAAACTCCATGGTTGACCCTGCTGTTAAATACTGGTGATGTGGTTTAATAAATGAAATACTTGTCACCTGGTTTTCTGCATCGAGGCTATAGGCAAGCAACCACAGTATAACAAACAGGGAAGTGGAAGAGGACGTATCATGTGTCTGCTATGGGACATTCACTGCTCTGAATCCATTTCATTTGTTAATGTTAGTTGTTGCCCAACCCAAAACTCATGGAATAAATGCCGCCCAGTCCTTTGCCATTCCCATAATTATTTGGGAACAGGACCAGTGCGATCCATTGGGTTCTTTCATAGACCTGTTTTTTTTTAGAAGTAGATTGCCAGACCTTTCTTCCTAGTTATCTTAGTGTGGAAGCAACACTGCAACCTGTTCAGCACCAGAGCAACATGCAACTTCCACTGACAGACAGGCAATGCCTGTGCACAAGACATTTTCACCGGGAAGCTGACCCATGAGAACAGAGAAGGATACCACGGAGCCACCAAAGCACACGTTACCAAATCCAATGGCCCCAACAAAAGTAGGAGGTAGCAAGCTGGGTTATCATTCTCATTTATCACCTTTCTCAGATGAAGAAACTGAGTCACAGGTAAGTTAAATAACTAGTCTAGCAGGTAAGTGGCAGAGCTGTGATGCTAACTTCAGCATCTATTGAACTGAGCACTTGCTGGGCACCCAGCATGTTTTCAAGAAGCTTTCTGATGATCTCTGTTGTATCTGCACACCAGCACACTGGCTTTCTATCAACCCTATGATTCAGGTAGTAGTATTCAGATGTAAAGGTGAGAACGCTAAGGCTCAGAGGGAGTGGTCTTTTTGTGCCTCTTATGCTGCTGAAAGGGCACCTGAGAAGCAAGGCTAAATAAGAAGTGACTTTGTCTTTAGTAGTTCCCTAAGAATGATGGGACTCTGGAGATGATGATATCGGCTTTGAAGACTGAAGTTTGACTCATGTGTGGACCTCTACTAGATTCTGACTCTGGGGACATTGGGAGTCCAAGAGACCTTCCTTTTTGTCTCTCACTTTCACACATTCCAATCATCAATAATTATCCATTGCATGTGTGATCAATTTTGGACTGAAGAGTGGATAGAACTTTTCGATTTCTTCCTCATTAGCTTTAGAGCCCACCACTCATTGGCAGTAAGTTTAAATAATACTCATCTTCCTGACAGGGATGCTAGCATTTATCCCATCACGAAGAGAATTTTGTCTAGGGATGTCATTCCCTTTTAAATTTGTCATTCTGGGCACAGTAAACTTTATGATTATCTGATTTAAAATGGCCACTTTCAAACCACTGAACTCCTTCTCAGGGGCACCTCATTCCAACCAGAAAGCCTCCGACCTGAAGACACTCAGATGTCTCACTCTGAAGACCAGGAAGTCCCCACACCATCCTTCTGCTCTTCTGGTTCCATCTCTGCTGCCCCTGTTTCTCTGATGCAACTTGTCATCATCTGCAGTGGTACAGCTCTCCAGTTCTGAGTGCTGGAAACTTCGGTCCAAAGGACGCGTTCCACCCCCATGTTTTCTTCTTGGTGGTAGTCTGACCTCTCTTTTATCTTGGGATTTTCTTTTTTTTTTAAGTTTAGTGGTATGACAAAACTGAGCAATGTCCTCATTAGAGTTTATTACACCTTATCTGCATGGATTCACTCCCACAAGCCATGAGATTTATTTACATTATTAGCAAGTGGGTGAATCCCCATTGTTGGACACAAACACCTCATTGGCATGCCCCCCTCAGCCCTTTGGTCCCATATAAAGACTATGGCTAGAAGGGCCACATTAAGTAACCTGCTGTACCACAGGCTACCCCCCTGGGATTTCTAGCAATTAGCCCTCTCATGCTCAAAGGACTAACTTCCTCACTCCCAATCATTTCACCAGTCTAAGTCAGTCATTAACATAACTAATTAGCCCATGAGTAGGGCAAAGAGTCCTCTGGGTGATGTTACTCAGGTACCAGTTATTCAGGTCTGCGGCAGGCATCCATCCAATCTGCTAAGTTCTCCAAAAGTTATCTTGGCATCACCATTTCTGGTGTATGAGAAATTATTTCCTTTCTCTGAGTCTCACGAGCTATCTGCATAGATGTTATGAGATATCAGGAAATTAGGTTTGGCTATTGTAACTCATTCTAGCCCTTACAAAAGTCTTTGATGACATTTTTTTCAACCACAATTTACACTGTTGAACATCATTACTCACAGCCACATTGTATAATACTATCAGCACCTTCCCCCACCCTCTCTTACCCGGACCCAGCTGGAAAAGAGGGACCTAGAGGGTTTTTTTCTTGTCCTCCTCATTTTGGGTTTTTGTGCATTCACAAAAGTGTGCAAGCCAACCATTCTATGCCTGCATGGCCTCCAATTTATGGATGGGTCATCATTCAAATGACCCATCCATATCAAACCAGTAGGACTTCTGGTGGTATAAGGTAAAAGTTGGGCTGCTAACTGCAAGGTCAACAGTTTCAAACCACTAGCCACTCCAAGGGAAAACAACAGGGCTTTCTAATGGAGTTACGGTTTTGGAAACCCACAGGGGCAGGTCTACCTTGTCCTGTCCATGTATGGGTCACTATGAGTCGACCTTGACTCAATGGCAGGAAATTGAGTTTTTATCAGATTGATATTCTGAAGAGAAAGGCATATTATTGGATTTGAAGAACTTCTGTCCTGGTTGGAACTTTGGGCATCTGCATCCATAAGTAAAGTCCAGTCCAAAGAAAGCCATCAAATTGCAACAATTCACCCAAGCTCACAATGCCAAACACCTGTCTCTTTATTTAGTCCAGTTCTGGTCAGCTCCTCCTAGACATTCAAGCCACATCAGTGGCTACCAGCTTTAAACTTGTGAATCTGCACACCTCCCTGCCCTTCAAACCAGCCAACCCCTTCTCTCCATTGTCCCTAGTCTCTATGGGCCAGGTCATGAGTGCTAATGGAACATGTCCAAAGTGAGCCTCTCTCTTCATTGCTATACCTCCCCTTCCTCCATTTATCCAGTAGATTTCAAGTGAACATATGAGGTTGTCAATTTGCTAGTTTCCTTTAACTTCTAATCCTGGAAGGTAGTTCTTTTGATGGTAGTTCTTCTGACTTTTTCTGCTTCATGTATCCAAGAAAAACCTCTTGCTCGATTCTTTAAGAGAAAAGATTGGAATTTGGGGAGAGGGGGTTGTTTGTTTTAAGGTAGAGAGCAGGGTAGAGAGGTGGGGGGGGTTGTTGGGGGTGAGAGGTGGGAGGTTCAGATCTTTTCTTCACATGATAGTCTCTAGTCTCTCAGAAATTTGAGGTAGACCTGAATGTGTCTTTTTTTCCCTCTCTAGAATGTGTTTTTAAATGCAGATTTTCTGGATGGAACTCTGATTTTGAAAGAAGCCTCCAGTATTCCATACACAGGGTTACTTTATTTAAACCAAGAGACTGTATATCTTTGGGGCAAATCCTAATTCTTTTTTGAACATATCCAATCAAATCTTTGCTAAAGGTAGAGGTCCACACTCTTTTTTAAATCTGTAGTGCCCAGTATTCATTTTCATCGTGCATTTAGGTCTATTTTACAATATTGGAAAGGAGAAATGTTCAAATTCATAATATATACAAATAAACATATAACCCTTTAAAATTACAGTTTATCTTGTTTACCACTTGATTATCTTCTTACTCATATACATATGGCCTTGGGCCTCCAGCTGGGTGGAACCAGGTGACCCCTCATCAATCCTCTTGCCTAACTGGTGGAATTTTGCAGCCATGTGGGTAACAACAATCAAAGAAACACATAAGAATACAAGTTTGTACTTATCATGACCTTTTGTTCTTTTGTTCCTCTTATAAACTCCAATGCCTCCACAAGCCTGGAATCACTACAATAAATCCCGATTCTGACACTAATTGTACAAATAGGGTGTGGCTGGGAGGTGTCTCACCTCCTCCAGTGTTACAAGAGGAGAGGAGAATCAGTGTTGGCATCAACAGTCCACGGTTGATCCCTGTGAGGTGAAGGCCAGACATGACTCCTTTCTCCATCATTTTCACTAATTCTGACATCACTGACTGCTCCAACGCACTATGTATTGCTGGGTGTGAGCATTTGTGGTGATGGCCACACAGAATTCACAGGTCATACTCATGATTATGAAATTTATTAGGGAAGTAACCGGTTACAATTCAGGATCAAATATGAGTTAGGATACTGTTCTTGGGTCAAGACAGCTTCTTCTCAGTCATGTCCTCAAGCAGGTCTTTCTCTGGCCTTTTGTTTGGCCTCTGCCCCGATTGTGTCTTTACAAAAGTCTTTGGCTCCACCAAGGAGTGCCCAGAATCACCTCCCTCCAGCCAACAAACCTCTCCCTGGAAGTATTAGATTTCTTACTCTATGGGCTAAGAAGCCTACCCTACCAGCAACATCTAGTTTTCTGGTTCTGCTTCCTCTGCTGCCACTGTTTCTCAGCTGCTACTTCTCATCATCTCCAGTGGTCACACAGTTCTCTGTCTCTGGGTCCTGAAGGTTCCCCATGCTGGAACCCTGGGTCCAAAAGATATACTCCACTCTTGTCAAATCCCAGGAACCATTTTTTTTTTTAACATGGAAAGACCACACAGAATGACTATACCAGAGAAAGTTGATTGATGTTTGACCATTGAAGGAGCTTGCATTTGATCAAGAACTGATGGTGCTGAAGGAAGAAGGACATGTTGCACTGAAGGCATGGACTCAAACTCAGGCTCTCAGAATTGATAAGACTATCGATTGAGAGGTTTTGCATCTGAAACTAGAATGGAACAGTAATACTGAATTAGTATTCGATAATAAACAATTATTCCATAGTACTTATGAAATAATGCTATTTAGTGATTATTTAATAATAAAAAATTATGAGGCTGAGCCCTGGTGGCGTAGTGATTGTGCGCGAGACTGCAGCCCACTGGGATGGAGGTTCAATTCCAGCTCCCAGGAGCAAAGACTGGGCCTCGTACTCCCACCACCAGAGGGCAGTGATGCCTAAAAAACAAACTTAAAAAAATTATGAAACAAGAGTATTAAATATATAATTTTGTTGGCATTGAGTCGATTCCCACTCATAGCTACCTCATGTGACTTTTTGGTTAGCATCAGTTCTCCTTAAATGATAATAATAATTATTTAATAATTAAGAAAATGAGAGGAGCTGATACTAAGGCCTCAAATAGAAAGTAAATGGTAAGAAAATAAATGATGGCAATCTATGTACAAATATGCTTGATACAAATGATATATGGATTATTATAAGAGCTGTAAGAGCTCCAATAAAATGATCTTTAAAAAATAGCAAAATAAAAATAATTCAGAAAACGGTATAAACATTAGGGTAGAAGTTCCCCGGTGACCTTTTGAAAATGTTCTTATTGATTTATGTATCGATATGAACATGTTTTTGAACAATGAATCATTCCATGTTTTATTTTAGCGTTTGCCTTTTCAAGCTAATGATAAGCGCTGGGCACCTTTCTGAACCTAGAGATAGAGTTGTGCAGATCCTGAGAGGGTTGCCATGAATATTACAGTTTATGGATGTGCTCTGACCCACTCTGCTGGCCCCCGATTGCCAGACCCTCAGGGGATGCCTGTGTGTTCAGAGCCGCTCTAAAAGGTGCAGGGCAGCTCAAGTCCAAGGAAGCAGCCAGCGGCCAAGGCCTCCAGGGTGGTTACGAAACAGCAGACAGAAAGTCACCTCGGCTGATGCAGGGACTTTGACTCGGCAAGTCATTTCAAAGTTGTGCTCAGGACAATTAAGGGGCCGGCTCAGTCCTGAGGCCTGGGCTGAGCTCAGACACATTCCTTCTTTTCACTGTGCTGGAAGGGGCAGGAAGAAAGCCTTTTGACTCACCCCTTTCTAGCAGCAACCTCCCAAGAGGTGTTCCCATTGCTGGGACATCTGTTTCAGCAGAAAGAGGACCACATGCCACAGTGGACCTGCCCTGCTTTTCTCTGAGGGCTTTTCCCAGCACGTGGAAAAGCTGTTTACAAACCAGAAAGCCGAGGTGCAATAAGAGGGTGATTTTACCCAGCTTGCCTCCTAATGGGAGCAAAGCAAGCTGAGGGGAAAGTCCAGAAGGGGTCTCCTACCAGAGGGATTCCCCTGCCCTGCCCGGGGTTCCCGGAGCTCATAGGGATTCCCTGACAACTCCCTCCCTGGTCCCCATGCCACTGCAGGGACCTTCCTGGCCCTGAGGTTGATGTGGACATGGCAGCCTCCTCAACCCAGGCCCTAGATCCTCAGGCCCTGCAACTTGTGGTCTACAGCAGGTGGCTTCCTCTCTCTAAGCCTCAGTGTCTGTCATTGGAAAGTGGGAATAGAGCTTGTTCCTGCAGATGGATGGGATCAGGGCAGGAAGAGACGATGCCTGTGAAGCACTCCATGCAATGCCTGGCATGTCCTAAGGGAGTCCTAAATTATTGATCGCTGAATCGATCGGAGCAGGGTCTGTGTGGGGTGAATGAGATACCACTGAGGGGCTGAGAGAGGCCGCTCAGCAAAGGCTGGTTCTGAGGTCAGGGGCCCATCTCTTTAAAGAGGCGGACAGGGACACCTGGCTTCATGCAGCCTGTGCAATTCATAAAGTCCCCTGGGGGTGATAAGAAAGAGGCGAGAGGGGTCCTCTCCTCTGAGAAAGGGCTGTTAAGGTTTTTAGGTGCTCTCCGAGAGCCACTCTGATGGAATGTGTCCCTGCTGCTGGGCTTCCTCCCATGGACTTCACAAACCACAGCGTGTCCTTTGGTCCTCACCACAATCCGACGTGGCAGAGGGGACATTTCTGTTGTGCATTTAGGGAAACTGAGGCTCTGGTTTCACACACCCTGTAAGGACTTCAAGTTCATTGGGGTGCATCCAAGAGAGGCAGAAGTTGGAAAAAGGCAGGTAGCCTAGGAGGGGGTGGCAGGGCCTTGCTTCTACCTAAGGAAGCTATGGGTCAGCTAGATAATGTGTGTGCTCCCCCCTTCAGGCACCCTCCTCCACCTGGTGAGGGGATAGTGAGCTGGGGGGAATGGCACAGATATGACAAGGGGGAAGAACAGGAGGCCCCTGACCTGTCCTGTTTGGGAAAAAGAATGGCTTCCAGGAGCTAAAGCTGCGGTTGAACACGCCCGAAGCTCTACAGTGAGGACTAACTATGGGGATACAGAAAGTTCCTGAGTTCAGCTGGCAACCAAAAGGCTGGTTGTGTGGTCCCCCCAGGAACACCTCAGAAGAAAGGCCTGGCCACCTGCTCCTGAAAAAGCAGCCATTGACAGCCCTATGAAACATTACCTACTCAGATGCCCATCGGGTTGCCGTGGGTCCGAATCCACTCCGTGGCCAATGGCTCAGTTTTTGGTGGTGGTAGCGAGGACATACTGCTTCCACGGCCCTCACCCAGTGCTGATGGAGGGGCATGTTTCTATAGCCGGCTTGCCCAAAGGTATGTATGAGTATAGAGATCCTCTATCCTGGGGTGTAAATCCAAAAGGAACAAATGCCTATGTTCATCAAATGAATACGCATGCGAATGTTCAGAGCCACTTTGCTCCGCACAGCCCCAAACGAGCATTAACCCCAATGCTGTAGAACTGATACGGAAACAATGCTATTTCTATACCATGTCATATGACACAGCAAAGCAAAGGGATGGAAGGCCCACAGCTATGCACAATTACACGGATGACTCCTTTGCCCACAGGGTGGTGCGAAAGAAGCCCAATACTTGCCATACTTGCTGTATGATATCATTTACACAAGGTCTAGAAGACGTGTAATGAGTTAAGTCCGTCTGATGACTTGTGAGGGCGAGCGACTGAAAGGAAGAATGAGGAGGCTTCTGGAGTATGGGGCAAGTGTCGCTATTGACTTAGGTCATGAGCACGCAGGTGTATGTATCTAGGTAGCAGTTCACTGAGTTATGGCACTTACTCTTTGTGCATTTTGCTGAACCTAAGTCAGACCTGAAGACAAAGTCAGGACAAGACAACAGCCATGGAAGAGGGGGAGGTGCTGCTGTCACCAACAAGCAGCGCAAGGATTGAAAACTGGCCAGTCTTCGATTCTTTTCCTGCCCGCTCATTTGCAAGAAAGTTTTCAGGTGAAGGACAACATTCAGACCAGACTCAGAGCACAGGGGTGAACAGAAAGAGTGAGTTTATTGAAAGGGATACTTTGGAAAAGGAATCCAAAAGCACCCTTAGCCAAGCTAAAGGACTTAGCAGAAGGTAAAGCCGAACCTTTTATTCTGCTAACAGCGGACCTCACACCAGGACTGTCTTTCTGGTGGGTTTTCTCCACTGACTGGCTCTTTTTAGTAGACCTCCTCTTTCTAGGCATATGCATCCCAGACTTCACGTTGTGCCCTTATCCCAGACCTAAAACCCAAGAGCCTATCCAGCCAGTGGGGGCAGTGTGAGCATCCTGTCTGTCTCCACCCCGCCTTTTCACTATGTCCTGTCTCTTCTGTTGATGAGGAAATGTGTCTTACCTGCCTCTGTGCTGACCAGGTATGTGGGGAAACATCTCCTTTGTGTGATGATTCCTGCCACTGTCTCCTCCCTGCTCCTTGCCTGACAGTCACAGGACACTGCCCAAGCTGTGATCTGAAGAGTAAGAATGAGGCGTGAGGAAGAAGAATGGTGTTCACGGAGGAGGCAGCAGTATGTGTAAAGGCCCTGAGGGAGGAGTGCAGGGTCTGAGGTCTCCACTTGACTTTGGGCTTCTCTGATGGTACCCAGGGGAGCCCGTGCTTCTCCACGACTCCTTTCATTTCAAGGTTTCCACCCACACAGTGGAGTGGACAGGTGGAAATTGCTTCAACAGTGGATGCTTCTGGTCCAGGTTTGAATGTTCCACTTTGTGAGAAGATGCAGAAGGAAGCTAGAGCTGGGATGGCCTTGGCGTTGAGAGACCTGTGTTCAAAGGTCTACTGTGCCATGAATTATGTGCTTCAGATAAGCCACTTCACCCCTCCGAGCCTATATTTCCCTATCTATAAGAAGTGTCTTTAACATAAGGGGGTTTCAAGTTTTAAGACAAAGGAGGTGCTTCATGGACACGTATGGGGATCAGAGGCTAAGGCCTGACAGCAAGAGACCCTCAGACTTGTAGGTCCCCTGGAAAAACTTGGTGTTCCCTGGTCTAGGTGCCTGCCACATGAAGCTTGTGTGTCCCATCTGTTCCAGGGGCTCGAGGACTATCGACTGTATCATCATTAGAGGAACCGGATACACGCAAAGCACTGTTCCAAGTGCTTCCCATCAGCAGATTGGGACAGTCCTCACAGCCACTCTATGAACCATTAGCCTCCCCTATTACAGATGGGAAAACCAATACACATAGAGGTTGAGCCACTTAGCCAAGGTCACACAGTCAGTAGTTGACAGAGGCAAGGTTTGAACTCTCCCAGTGTGGGGCCAGAGTACCCCACTGCAAGCACCGACATTCCTGCTTGGAGGCCTTCAAAAGACAGGCACACGGAAACCCTGGGAAGGGACTGGAACTCAGCAGGGCCCCTCTAAGGCTGCTGGCGTGACCGTGATCCCTGCCATCAGGGAGCCACGGGACGCCCTGGCGCCCTGATTTCAGGGAAACCCACACCCTTTGCACGAAAGGCAAACCCACCCAGAAATAATTGTTGAGCCAACAGGCAGCTTAAAAGGCTCCTGAGCCTGAGGGGCCTAGGAGGAACGAGGCCAAGCAACGTGCCGCCACTGCCCAAACGAGCAAGTCACCCTGTGCACCACACTCCTTTTATGGCGGTGCTGGTTGTCATCATCGCTTTTGGGGGCGGAGAGATGGGGAAGTCGCAAGACCTTGCCTGTGCTGGTTAAAGGATTAGTTTCCACGTGCAGCATCCTATGGGGCTTGCAACCACTCCCTGGCTTCTGTGGCGCCCTGTTTTACTTCACCAGGCAGAGGCCTGATGGGAATGTTCTAGGAACTGCAGCCCGGGGGTAGGGATGGAAGATGCAGGACAGGGGGGCAGTTTGTTCTTTCTGGCAGCAGGACTTAGTTTGGAAGCCAGAGAGGCCAACTGGGTGTGGGGTTTTAAGAGTTGCTTTGTCTCCTCCTGCTCCTCCTCCTCCTCCTATATTCACATAAACACGTATAAAGCTATGACAATAATCACGCCATCAGGCACTGCCATCAAGTGGATGGCTACTTAGAATGATTCCATATAGGACAGGATAGAGCTGCGCTTGTGGATGCCTGAGACACACTCTTTAACTCTTTCCCCCATAGAGCAGCTGGGGCTTTCAAGACGGACCTTGCTGCCAGCTGTCTGACCACCACACTACTGGGGCTCCTCGTGCTGATTAAACAAACAAACAAACAAACAAACAAACAAACAAACAAACTCACTGCCATCGAGTCAATGCGGATTCATAGTGACCCTTGTGCGTTTCTGAGGCGCTCACTGTTTATGGGAGTAGAAAGGCCCAATCTGCTTCCTGAGAAGCGGCTGGTGGTTTTGAACTGCCAACTATGCAGATCGCAGCCCAACTTCAAACCACTGCACCACCAGGGCGCCATGATGATCGTGATGACGGCTACCTTTTAATGAGCACTGACTTTATGCATACCAACGGTTTAAACCTCACAGCCCCCTCTGCCGTTCTTAGCGACCAGGAGTCAGCTTTAGCTCACGGAGACCCCGTGCCCAATAGAATGCAGTGCTGCCCGCTCTGGCCCTGTTTGCATGAGAAGTGACAGATGGGACCATTGTGAGCCACAGGGCTCTTAGGACCTGATTTTTCAGACGTCAATCTCCAGGTCTTTCTTCCTGGTCCTTCTAACCGTGGAAGCTCTATGGAAACTCAGTCAGCATCACAGCCACACACAATCGTCCCCTGGCAGATGGGTGGTGACTGCCCAAGAAGTGCGCTGGTCAGGAATCAAACTGGGGCTTCTGCCTGGGGTGTGAGAAACCTACCCCTGAGCCAGACTCTGCACTCTGGTTAGCCCAGACTGCACTCTGATTACAAATCAGGAACCGGAATACAGAGAGGTACACTACATCGGGTACTGAATGATGCACATCCAAAATTTACAAAGAAAATCCCCCATAAGAGGAGTGAACTATGGTTACAGGCTACAGCATGGTAGACCCCAAACAGCATCCCCAAAGAGAGACGCCAGGCACAAGAATGTCTGACTAAATGTAGGGTTCTATTAACATGGAATGCCGGGAGACCATAGCTGAGTGATGGTCTGGGCCAAAGAGTGGACAAGGATGAACATTAACTGAACATGAAGGATCTCTGTCATTGGGGGAATATCGGGTCTATTGTGATGGGTATGTAACTCAGCGAATTCACAAACAGCCATTGGAGTGGGAGTATCAGATGCTATGTAAAATATCCCTCTGTAAAAGCTATCAAAAGGATCCCTGGGGCACCACAGTCGTTCAGCTGCGAAACAAAAGGTCGAGGGTTGGAACTCACCAGCCCCTCTACAAGAGAAGCTGAGACAGTCTGACCCATATAGAGTGAGAGGCTGGGAAACCCGACAGAACAGCACTACTCTGTGCTATACGTTGCTCTGAGTCACAAGCAAGTGCTGAGTTAATAGACTTCTAAAAGTTGTAAAACAGGGATGAACACCTGGCTTGCCTTTTGCGTACATTTCTGCTGTGAATGAGCAGGGTTCGTTCCATGTCTGTCTCAACTCATCTCTGTTGAACACCTCTTATGGCTGGGGTACTCTGCTGGCGTCGGGCTCAAGATCTGGGCCCTGCTGGAGGTCAGGATCTAGCTTGTGAGAGAAGGCCAGGTTGGTGGTGGTGGTGAAAAGGCAGCCACCACCAGAGGGTGTCCCTGGGGCTATCTCAGGGTGGCCATGGGGCTGAGGCCACCTAGAGGAAGTGCCCCCAACCCGGACTTGGGGTGGTTGGGAAGGAGCTACCTTGAAGGTATAGGGATTATGTATTGAGTTGCTGACAGCAAGGTCAGCAGTTTGAAACCACCAGCTGCACCGAAGGAGAGAGAGGAGGTTTTCCACACTCATAAAGATTTGCCATCTCGGAAACTCACAGGGGGCAATTCCACTCTGTCCTACAGGGACACCAGGGGCTGGCAATGACTCCCGGGTAGAGTTGAGAAGGCGGGGAAGGTTTTATGGATGGGCCTGGGACCTGAAGGATGAGGTGCAGTTACTAGGCATAATGACTGGGAGTAAGGTATGGAGAATCGGAGTCATTTGTTCATTCTCCTGGTGGCTTGGCTAAACAAGCCGTGAGAGAGATGTCAGGGGATAAGAACTTTGTGGGTGAAATTATGATCCTTCTAGAGGAAATGGACTTCAGAGAGGTAAAGTGGCTTGCCAGGTTACAAGCCAATTTTGCCTCAAAAGCCCATCTCTTCCCATTCTTCCCTCTTGCCTCTGAGGAGGAGGGGGGGCAGAGGGTGTGATTTTGAGAATATTGGATCATTGCCCTGCCAAAAAACACCCCTGCCCCACCCCAGAAGCATCCTTCGTTTGTTGGAAAGACCTCTCACCCTGTGAGGCCCAATCATTCATTTCTCCTTTGGATCTGGGGTAGAGGAGGCAGTGTGACAGTGTCCAGGGCTAAGAGAGCGGGATATTGAATCCCCATCTGCCTGAGTGTAGGACTGGGCATTGGATAGGGGGTAGGACGAGTTGTAGACCTGATTTTCCCACATTACCTCTGTGACTTTAGGTTAGTTCCTACCCATCTCTGAGAATCAATGGGCCCATTGTGACTGGTGGGCTCTGTGCTCCTGTGCTGACTCTGATGACCATGGCTTCTGGTCTCTTGATGTCTCCGGGTGTGTTTGGGCCAGCAGTAGACCACCATTGTCTTGTTCTGATTTGCTTAGTGTTGTAATTTCTATATCCTGAGAAACCCTTCAGTCCTGGTCCTATTGGAACTGATGGTCACCTAGCTGGAAGGACAGTAGAAGCCACTTGCTTATGTAATCCACAAAAAGAAAGCCATAGAACTATTCAATAGGGATTGTGCTGGCTGTATGACATCATGTTCTTACCACTCAGTTGAAAACCCCTTCAAATTCAAGGTACCATCTCCTCCATTTCCTTTCATCTTCCAGGCTCGGCCATCTCCTTGGAGCAGCCTCCCTAGGCTGGGGCCAGGCTCCCTGCCCCTGCACTACTCCCAAAGGGCCATCACAATTCTTTAGTGGACATCTCAGATGGCCTGCTTGGCTGCTGTCTCCCCACCAGCTTTGTCTGTCCTCCTGAAGCTCCTGACTGTCCCTTGTTCACAGTGGTTTCCCCAGGAATTGGAGAAGGGGCTGGAACTCAGTAAATACTCATGGACTGCCTGAATGCCTCTAGCCCCTGAACAGGACAGGGCCTCAGCAGAAGACTTCACCCCAACTGCAGGCCATCTCTGTTGGCAGAGAGAGGGCTGTCCCATGTGTGCCTTCTTAAATGCTCTCTGTTCCTCAGGTCGTGTAAGTGACACCTGTGGTTTCCTTCTCAGAATAATGAAAAATGCACTAGGATTACAAATGACACCAGCTTTACTAGTCATAATCATTAGAATATTTCTAAAACTAATAATCTAAACATATATAAACATATGCACTTCTTCAGGAAGGCACAAAATACTTAGCTCCGTTCCAAGTTGAGGGAACTGAAATATTTTGAGATATCGACAGTAACTGCGGTGTGATACGGGAATATCTGTGACTTTGCCTGATCAACAAGAGCATGTTCTCCTTGCCGCCCAGGTTCATCCTCAAAGGAAGAGCTAGGCACCTGAGGTGAGTGAAAACTGAGCATCTGGTTTTTGCCCTTCCCAAAGTCATGGGTCACTCAGAATTTTATGAACCCCTGCTTTAAGGAAAAGGGGTTTTCATTCTTTAGGTGAAACACCCAGAGATGGGAGGACCGGCAGTCAGGAGCAGTGACCAGGCAGAGTTGGTTTCAACAGAAAGTTTCCAGCCAGGCACGCTCAGAGCACGTCCATTCTGGCACAGAGCGCAGAGCTGGGGTGAAGGAGAGGGAATGGAGGATTTGCTCTTGTGCCTGGGTGGGAATCACAGAGGACTAACACCATAGCCACAAGGTTCCAGGGCAGGCCTTTCTGTCTCTTCTGTGGCAGAAAAGATCAAGGCATTATCCCTACACATAACACAGGGTACCTGGTCCGAAGCTCACACACAGCCACAAAAGCAAACACAGCAAGCTTAAAGAAAAACAGAAATCAAGCGGCAGTTCAAAAAATGGGGCTGGAAGAGTCTGGGGCATGCCAGGCAAGGCACAGGCATTCCAAGGCCAGGGCCACCTCCCCTCTGAGGTTTGTGGGAGGCCCCAGTGAAGCAAAGGACTAGGTAGGGGCAGGCAGTGTAGGCTGAATTGGAGTCTGAGCCTTGGAATTGCATCCTGCTTTCAGGACCAAGTATCCTTTGTAAAATGGGGACCTTGATCCTTAGGGTGGTGAGCCTGAAAAAAGATTTGAACGTATGAATGAATCTGGGAAAGAACCCACCAGCTCTGGGTCAGCTACATCCAACTGTGTGGACACGCGGGGTGACGGAGGCCAGGGCTGGTGGGTGGCAGCAGCTGAGGCGCAGAGGCCGAGCTGAGCATCGCCTTCCGGGAGGGTCTCCTGCCCAGTTCCCGCAATCCCCACCCCCAACCGCCAGCACGCGGCCCAGCGCCTCCGTGGGCTGGGCCCGGGGTTCGGCGGGCTCATTAGCGCCTAGGCCGACGTCTGAACCACGGGGAACGGAGGTAGCGAAGCGGCCGAGGAGCCCAGGTCCGCTGCGTGGGGAACGTGCTGGGCGGCAGCGCTGCCCTATCACGAGAAGATCGATCCAGACCGTCCCAGGCTGAGTGGGGTGTGGGTGCAGATGCACCTTCCGATGCTGTGGTCCCGTAGCCCCCAAGACCTTCTAGGCCGAGGTCTCTCGGGGAGTTGAGGGGAGGAGAAGAGAGCTGTGGCGCCTTCACGGCAGACGACCTGGGGGAGGGGGCGTCCTAAAGGGGGAAGCAAGCCACAACCCAGACTGCCGGCCCCTTTAAGAGGCCCGGCTGGCTCTGCAGCGTTTCAAGCTAACCGGGTCCTGGTGCAGCTCTGCGGTCCGCGTCCCTGGGCAGAGAATCTGAGCTCCGCCGCGCGACTGGATCGGGAACAGGAGAGGGCGTGGCTCAACCCGGGAGGTGGGCGGAGCCAACACTTGCAGACTGCTAGTCTGAGAAGCAGAGAAAGCGGTGGACTTCAGAGGGTGGGCGGAGCCACATGCGTTGTGGGCGTGACCAGGCGCTGCGGTCCGTGGGGGCGGGGCCTCGGGCGGTTAGAGCACCGCAGAGCGATGGCCGGAGGGCGGGGTTATTGGTGGGGGCGGAGCTTGGGTCTGCAGAGGGCGGGGCCCGCCGCAGAGGGGGGCAGTGCCGGCTTAGAGTCCTCTGCGTGCGGCTGCCGCGGCGTCTCCACAGCGTCCCTGACAGCGCCGGTGGTCGGACCCGCTACTCTCGCTAGCCTCGCGAAACCGCCGCGGCCTCCCTTGCGGCCGGGTCAGCGGCCAAGTGAGCCCCAGCTCCGGCCCTCGCCTCAGCGCCCACATCCGGGCAGCCGGCGCGCCATCGCTGCGGAAGCCGCATCTGGCACGCATCTGGCACCGCCCGGCCGGCGCGCTGGAGCCCGCGCCCGCCCTGGCCCGGCCGCGCCGGGAGCCCTGCCCCGAGCTGGAGCCGCACCTGGAGCCGCGGGCCCGAGGCCCTGAGCCGCGTAGCCGGCGCATGATGAACTCGCTGCTCTTCGGGGAGATGGCCTTGGCCTTCGGCTGTCCGCCGGGTGGTGGTGGTGGCGGCGGCGGCGGCGGCTGCCCCGGCGGGGGTGGCGGAGGGGCCGGGCCGGGGCCGTCACCAGTCACGGCGGCGCTACGGGACGACCTAGGTTCCAACATCCACCTCCTGAAGGGGCTCAACGTGCGCTTCCGCTGCTTTCTGGCCAAGGTGCACGAGCTGGAGCGGCGCAACCGGCTGCTGGAGAAGCAGCTGGAGCAGCAGCAGAGCGAGCGCGATCGCCGGCTGCGCTACAAGACCTTCTCCCGAGAGCAGGCCGTGCAGACCGGGCCGGAGCTGCTGCGGCCGGCGGCCGGTGGCGGGCTGGGCAGCGGCGCGGCGGCCGGCGTCAACGCCAACACGGTGGCCCTGGGCGGCCTGCCTCCCGGCGGCGGCTCGCACCCGCAGCACTACGGCCGCCTGCCCGGGACCATCTGGAGCTACACTCAGGTGCGCCGGACGGGCGGCGGCGGCGTGGAGACAGTGCAGGGGCCCGGCGTGTCTTGGGTGCACCCCGATGGCGTGGGCGTGCAGATTGACACTATTACGCCCGAGATCCGCGCGCTCTACAACGTGCTGGCCAAGGTGAAGCGCGAGCGGGATGAATACAAGCGGAGGTGAGTGGGGGTCGCTTCCCTTCCCCCTTCGCACCCGGGGAGGGGGCTTGCTGCTCGTAGCTGCTGTCCCCAGCAGGTGCCCTTGGAAGCTGTTAGCTGAGTGTGTTATGCGTGCAGCATGCTTGGAAGACTTAGTTATTAAGATCCAAGAGCGGAAAGAAAAAAAAGGATCCAAAAAACGGGGGTTAGGAGTGGGGGTGGGGTAGGGTGAGCGCTGACTACTGTGGGGGACACCTCGGTGCCCTGAGTGGTCCAAGCACATGGGCTTGTAGGTTACCAAAATAAACCTCCGTGTTGTAGGTGATCATTTACTCTTCAGGACAATGCAGACCCAAAGGCCTTCACCCCGTTTTGCAGAGGAGGTGACAGGGCATTGAGATGTCAAGTGGCTTCCCTAAGGTAGCTTCGTTTGTAAGTGGTGAAAGCAGAATTTGACCCCTCTTGTAATCCATCCTGCGTATTCTTTCTCCTAGCCTAGGTCTAGGTCTCCCCTTGTCATGGCCCCCATCTTACATTTACTAAGCGCCAAGAAACTCAGCCTACAAGACCCCAGGAGGAGATAACCCTGGACTGGAGCAGGAAACATTGAATGGACTTAGGCCACCATTTCAGCATCGACCAAGCCGGCCCCTTGTCCAGGCCTAGATTCCCCAGCTGGGAAGAGGAGAGGATTTGCTGCCTGCAGCCTGGCTGGCAGGACTGCCTGCTCAGCTTTCTGCTAAGAGGAGGGGGTCTGTCTGCAACAGCTCAGGCCAGTGTGGGGGAAGGGCCCTCTGCCCTTGATGGGTTGGCATTAATTACACAGATCAGGGTCCCCGGGATCGGATTCCAGGGCTTGAGTGATGTTCTGAGAGACTTTTCCTTCCACCCCTGAGCCCTGATGCTCCAGTGAGCAGTAGGTTGAAGGGCACAGAGGTCTGTCTAGAGAACTGGACATTGCTCTTCTTTTCCTTCCTGCTGGGCAGGGTTCAAATGCCAGCTCCATCACTGCCAGGGAGATTGTCAAACCGCTTCGAAGCCTGTTTCCCTACCAGAGAAGTGGAAATAACAGCCCAGAGCTGGGTGAGGAAAGAGTTGGATGGTTGGAAAGTGTACACAGTCCAAAGTTGATGGCACTAGATGACAGGCTTGCTGGCAAGCTAGCAGGAATGAGAAATGCCTGAGGCTGGGGTCTCTGCTTTTCTGTGATCGCGATCGGTCCATCTTGGGCCCTGTTGGGAGCTGACCTCCTCTCCTGGAGATGCTGTGCCTTGAAGACTTTGGGACGTTCTGCATGGGCAGCCTTGTTGGAGCTGGAGAGGGAAGCAGGCACTTGGTCTTGATGGTGGAACTCAACAGGACTGGGCTGGGCCCTCCTGTCCGCCACTGTTGGTGGTGTCGTCATGCCTCAGGTTTGTGTTGTGCTCGGTTTTATTGAGTGTGTGCTTTTGGGACCTGGCTACCTAGGAGACGGAAAAACCATGCCCTGTCTTTGAGGGAGACGGGTGGGCATTGAGCAACGCTTGTTGAAGTTGCACCCAGGGCGTGGGGTGTGATGTCAGCTTCTGGCACGGGTCTGGAATGAGCCGGTGCTGCTGAGACAGGTGGAGGTGGGCGTCACTCTTCCCGCCCTGCTGGGAGGTGGGTACATACCTTTCTCCTTGTCTTTGTGAATTAGAGAGAGACATCTTTCCTGGAGTCCATTCAGGGTATTGGATGTTTTTCAAAGTAAACGTAGCCACGTCCCTGGGCCTGTTTTCCTACCTGTGAGGTCAGGTGGGTGGCCCACAGCTTTTCGTTCCTTGGACTACCGGGCTTCCTCTGAGGTGCTGTAGGGGGGGGGGGGGTCCTTCCTTGAATGGCTAAGTAATACAATTATTACTTAAAATATATGTAGAATGTAATCTGAATACACTCATAAAAGTGTGCTTGCTAACATAGAGTTCCCAATGTTAACTCCCTAGAGCTCTGGCAGGGTTACACACTGGGCTGCTGACTGAAAGGTCAGCAGTTCAAAACCACTCGCCGGGCTGTGGGAGACCGTTGAAGCGTTCTACTCCCATAAAGAGTGACAGTCCCGGAGACCCACAGGAACGGGTCTGCCGTGTCCTGGAGGGTGGCTATGAGTCAGAATTGACTGCGTGGCCTTGATTTTGAGCTTGTGTTTGAGCACTCACGCATGGGAGCCCACCAGCAGGGAGTTGGGCTGGAGTGAAGCCTCTGCTCTGCTCTCTTTGTCTGAAGAGGCTTCTGAGGTTGCAAAGGAAGCCGCTTAGAAATGAGTCTCCTTTGTAGCGCTTTGTGTGGAACTGGAGAGAAATGAAAGCAGATGTCATTCTGCTTCTACGTGTCCGTGGATCATGGAGCGCATTGGATTTAGAAGAGGCCATTGTCATATGTTTGGACGTCGGCTTGCTTGTTTCTCATTAGAACTGTTGTGGGTGGTGGTGATGGTACAGGGAGTACGTGATCAACTTGAAAACACAGTTATAAGACTAGGGGGCCAGGTGAGCCCAGTTTTGGGGCGGATGTTCGTTTGCGTTCCCACCCCCACCCCCCATCCACAGAAGAAATCACAAGCCCTGAGATGAGACTCAGGTGCCTGTCAGACCCGCTGGCCACCCGAGAAGTCTTCAAATTCTTACAGGGTACCTTGCCCCAAACAGTCACCAACAGAAGGGCCCTGTGCAAGTGGAGGAAAGGGACCAGGGTCTCTGCAGATCCACCTGGAGAAACCGTGACCGTGCGCTTTTCTCAAAGGGGAACCTGGGAAGTGTAGTTCACCACGCTGGAGGGTTCTGAGTTCTAGTCCCTTGATTTTTGCTTTTTTGCCATGACCACGCACTTGGGCTACTAAAAACGGAGACAAAATCCATTGTCACTGAGTGGCTTCTGCCTCACAGAGAGCCTGTAGGCCAGAGTAGGACCACCTTGTAGGGTGTCCAGGGCTGCAGTCTTTACGGAAGCGCACAGTCACCACCTTCTCCTGCCAGGTGGTTGGTGGATTTGAACCTGCAATCTTTCAGGCAGCAGCCCAGCTCTGTGCCACCAGGGCTTCCTCCTGTGCTGTGGTCAGGACCGACCTTCATTCACTGGCCTTGCTGAAGTAGGCTTGCACTTCTTAAAAATGGCCCGTTTTAAACATACCATTCGGTGATTATCATGAATTCCCCAGGCTGTGCAGCCGTCGTCACCATCTGTGTTTAGAGCACTTGCTGGCCTCCTGAATCGCCTCTTCCAAGATCTCTCCTGCGTGTTTGCTGTTTGTCGCTCTCTGTCTTCACCCCGGGCCTCAGTAACCGTGAACTTGGCTCCATAGCTCTCCCTGTTCTGAACATGCCACCTCAACGGAGTTGTGCAATACTCAGTCTTTCGTGTCTGGCTTATGATACAACAGTAAGGTTGGTGAGGCTCGTCGGAGTTGTAGAGTGTTTGGTTCGGTTAAGAAAGAACATAGCCTCGTGCTCTTGATTCCTACTCCTCTCGACTGCCTCTGGCAGAGGAGAACTGCCCCGCAGGGTTTTCGAAGCTGCAAATCGTCTATCAGTACGCTGCACTGCTCCTTTTTAGTGAGCGCTGAACAAAATCCCATTGTGTGGACAGTCCCTTTTTCAGTTATCTGCTCACCTACTTAGTATGCTTGAAGTGTATAAAGTCATCACCCCCTGTGCTCCCATGAACCACATTTGGGAAGTACCAGCCCCAAGTCTCTGCCTGCGGTGCCTGGCCCTGGTCCTTCCACCATTGCTATGGCTTCCTCTAAGTCCAACCAGCTGAGCCCATTGTCATCACGTGGGAAGTGTGGCCACTCAACTTGTAATACAGACGAGGCTTGTCAAGCATTGATTTAGAAACCAAAACAAACATCGCTGCCTTGTCAGCACCCCGTGCCACCCAAATATCCTGTTCTGAGTGTGCAGGCTAGGGGCTTTTCCCTGGGAGGCCCCCCCCCCCCCCACTCAAGCAGAGAGTTCTTGGAACAAACACCCAGAGGCCCCAGGTCTGACTGTGTCACTGTTATTAGGTCAGTGGGTACCCTCTCTGGCTCTGGGGTTCTCCACCATTCCAAGAGGGCTTCCTCTAGGTGGCCCGGAGTGCCCTCACAGCTCCTGCCACACTGCTGGCCTAGGACTCCACAGGGCCTGGGTCCGGGCTGAGCTCCCTGTTCCTGGGGCGGCAGTGGATCACTGTAGCCTTTTTGTTCGGGCCTCCCTCCACCCCTCCTGGCCTCTGATGACCAGGGTCCAGGCTCAAGGCACAGGCAGTGCTGCCTAGCCCATCTCCAGGCAGAACTGAACCAGTTTTCTCCCTTTTCCTTGGCTCTGGAAGGCAGCAGGAAAGCCTGAAGATTGTTAAGCGGAAGGTCCCTCTCGTCTGGCAGAGTGGGGGAAAGTTGCCCCAGGGCTGGCAGAGAAGGCTGCTCTGTAGTGAGACAACAATTTTTTGGGGGGTGTGTGTGACACCCCTAGCCCCCCAATGCTCCCACAAACTGCTCCCCTGGCCTGATTCAGAGCTGCAGGCTTCCCTGTCAGCTGCTGGTCAGGTATCTGCATCCCTGGCATCAGTCAGCCGTGAAGCCTTGGTGGGTTTCCCTTGGTGCCTAGAGGGGATGGCAGGCTGTCCTCGGGGCAGGTAGGAAGGCTCCCCCATGATTTTTTGCTGGTGGTTCCTCCACAGCCCATGGCCCTATTTCTGCAGTCCCATTTCTGTCTGATTCCCAGAGGGAGAGTCCGAGGGAGAGTCCACTTGAAAACAGGGTCCTACTGCTGAGGCAAACAAACAAAACAAGACAGAAGTCACTGATTCTGCTGCCTCCTTCATTTTCACGATGGAGAAATGGAGTCCCAGAGGGGGACTGACCCTCAGGGCTGAGCCCACCCCACCCAGGCCCTCACATCTGTTCTTCCCAGCTGTCCTGTGGCGATGCCCACACCATCTGCCGGCGACCCGAACTTCTCAAGTCTTCTCCACCTTTTCCGGTGCTAGCCATTAAGCATCTTTTACAAAGGCATTTTCTCCGCTATTTCTGATGCTGAGGCGGAAGGGGCTGGGCTGTGTCAGCTGGAATGGAGGTCTTCCGAAAGAGATGGTGGGTGGGTCAGCTTTCTCCTGTCACACCCCAGAGAGGCCCTCGAGCAGGTGGGTGCTGGCCCCTGGATGCCCCAGGAAAGCTGGTCAGAGGGCTTTGTGCCCCGTGACTTCCCTTGACACGTGTGTTATTTCTGAGGCTGCCACAGAGAGGGCTTCTTTCTTTACTTCCAATGGTTGGGAGATAGTCTGCGGAGGGGGACAGGGGTTTGGCTTTCCAACTGTGCTGTGTGACTCTGGGTCATTTACTTGGTCTTTCTGAGCTGCCCACGCCTCCTCCTTCCTGCTCTGTCAAAGAAGGGTCACAATGCTGTTCTCTGAGGGCTTGGGAAGGAACAAATGAGCTCATATATTAAGGGACCGGGGGCTTGGTAGGCTCTGCTGATGTCCCCCGCCCTCCTGCTACGTCAGTCCCATTAATTTATAGACAGTCTGGACACAGTCCTGTGCTGCCGAATGCATCCATTTCAGGGCACGTCTCCGCTCTCTGTCCCATGGAAGGCGCCAGAGATGGTGTTGGGGGCTGGGGAGGTGGGGAAGGCTGCTTCTTTGTCCAGCATCTGAGCAGGGCGTTCTTCCTACTTTTCCCAGTTGATTTGTGCCTCCGGAAATCTCCCCCCCCCCCCCCCCCCCCAACAACTCATCAGACCCCTTCCCCCAGCGCCTCAGTGCCCTGGAGAACTGCATGAAAGAACTGGCCTGTCCTTTGGGAACACATTTGGAAGGGGTTTTTAGAAACTTAAGCTAGAGGGAGGACAGTGAGGGCCCAGAAAAGAAAACGAAGCAGGAGACAGCTGACGCCGAAGATTCCTTCAGAGGAATGTGGGGCCGGATGCGCAGCCTTGGGGCTTCCAGCACACACACACACACACACACACACACACACACACTCATTCACATATGCTCACTGGTGTGCACACATCCACAGACAGTATGTACATTTCACACACAACCCCCCCCCCCCCAAATGCACACTCTCTCACATGCATATACATGCTCCCATGCACACATCCATACACACACTCACTTCCGGGCTGCCTTTAGCTCCATGGTTCATGTCCTCACTGAGGTCGGCCCCAGAGGGACCCGAAGACTCATGGGGACCCGACCCCTTGCTGCAGGGAGTGGCCTTGATTCCCGGGGAATTGATTTAAACCGTATCCTCTATCAGTGAGACGGCAGTTGTGGGCACTGCATTTGGAGCACTGGCTTTTGATGGCATCGGGGAGCTGACACGGGCGGATGTTTCACTTATTTCCAATGTGGTGGGTAGGGAAGAATGCACAATGCAGTGCTGTCAATCCCCGCTCCAGAGCAGGGATCTGTTGCTCTTCCCTGCCTTTCTTTGGTCAGGCATTCCTGAGCCGCCAGTCCCTCCCCATCACCGCGTCGCACCCAGGTCGTAATTGCCCGGACCATCTGCCTCCCCTGCCAGCTGGAAGCTCTGTGACCGGCTCTGGGTTTGTCATCTCTTTCTCTTGTACACACAGAGCCCAGACAGGACCAGGGTCCACACATGGCGACTGCGACCCCTTGGGGATGGGGGATATGATTCACAGACATTCCGGGCTCTGCCGTCAGGGAAACTTGGCAGCTTTCTCAAGGAAGGAACTGAGTGTAAGAGTCAGAAGACGAAAGTCAAAGCACTCACTGCCATTGAGTCCATCCCGACCCCTGGTGACCTGATAGGACAGGGTCGAACTGCCCTAGTGGGTTTCAGAGCCTATTTAGAAAAACCTCATCTTTTTCCTAAGGAGTGACTGGTGGTTTCGAACAGCTGACCTTGCGGATCACAGACCAACTCATAACCACTGTGTCACCGGGTTGAGTTTAATGAACGCACACAGCTGGTGGTCAGATGCTGGGGCCGCCCACTCTCGTACAGGAGCTAAATACTAAGTGGTCCTGGCTAGTCCCTGGGCCTCCCTGAGTCTTGTCATCCGTACAGGGTTGTGGGAGGAGTAAGTGGATGCACATGGTGGCTGAATGGTCAGAGGTACGTGGGAAGTTTCACAAGCAGGGGTGGGAGCCCTAAGGAGGACAGGGTAAATGGTGCCAGCTTCATGTGGTGGGCAGAGGCCAAGACCAACGCTGGCAGCTGGCGAGGTGGGAGGGTGGGCGCTGGCCGGCTTGGCACCATCTGTGGCCATTGCAGGAGTTCCGGGTCTCCGGCCTCTGGGCTAGATGGGAGGGTGGTGGGGTTTCTGCTTGCCTGCCCGCCTGCGAAGGGAGTGCCCTCCCGCCTACTCTGGGCATCAGGTGCTTGCTTCCTGGGCAGGATGTGGTTTCTCTCTCTAGTCCCCGGTGCAAAAGAGGGTAGTTGTTCACCCGGCAGCAGACTTAGGAAAGCCTCTGCTTCCCATAGTGGCTGTGGCCTAGCAGAGCCCCCTGAGTGGTGGTGTGGAGCAGCTGGACCCCTGTGCAGTCCACATGCTGCCCCTGGCGTGCTGGCTGTGTGACCTGAGCTTTGCTTTGCCCATCTGGGGGTGGGGGCAGTAGGAAGGGAAGCCTGCCAATGTGCCCTGTGTGGTGCGCATGCCCTATGGTGACTGCCAAGGTGACCGTGGGCGAAGCCCGTGGGGACAGTTCTGCTCTGCCCTGTAGGCTCACTGGGAGTCAGCATCAACGTGAGAAGAATGGGCTCTATGTTTGTTAAAGGTGCCCTGGTGGCACAGTGGTTAAGCGTTCACTGCTAACCACAATGTCATTGGTTCGAAGCCACCTTCTGCTCCGTGGGAGAAATACATGGCAGTCTGCTTTGCCCTGTGGTCCAGTAGCTATGCGTCTAAATCGTGACAGAGGTGGACTGTGTGACGATATCTTTTAGTAAAGGATCTGTGGTCATTTCAGCTGTTCCATGATCCGGGAACAGAATATGCCCATTTTACAGATGAGTGACTCAGAGAGGGGAATACGGCTGCCCCAGATGCCACGGTGAATCCAGTCTGGGTCTCCAGACCCTAGGTGCAGTGCTCTTCCCGGGAGAATATCTGTGGGGTGGAGATGGGGGTGGGGGTGGGGTGCTGGCCTTATCTCAGGCCGCCTCCAGGCTGGCAGTGGCAGCCCAGAGAGTCGACGTGAGGGCGAGGAGGCAGGCTGGGGCCAGGTCTTCCCAGCAGCGCCTGTCACAATATTGCTGAGGTGGGTGGCAGAGCAGGAGGCAGCTGCTTCGCTGGGTCGACTTCCTGCTGTTACCTTACAGTAATTATTTCTCGAGAAGCAAATGAACCACCGGCAGCAGCAGGCAGGAGAGCCTCGCCGCCACAGCCCATCTAGCCTTGCTGCTTGTTGGACATGATCCTAATGAGGGCCAGGCCCTGGAGGAAGGGACCTCCTGGTTGGCCACAGAGGTTGACAGGCCCAGGCCGGCGGGTGGCAGTGGCATGGGAGGGCCTGGAGAACAGGTGTCACTGGCAGACTCTTTCCCTGTGGTCTCACTTCAGCCTGGTGGTCAGAGCCAGAGGCTCTGGGGGAGGAGTTTGCCAGGAGATGGCAGAGACAGGACTTGGACTTGGGCCTCCCATGAACTTCACACATATTCTGGGATGCGTGGAGGGCTTCACGGCTGTGGTCTGACCTCTCCGGCTGATGACAAGATACTGATGGATTGAAGGAAGCTGGTCCTTGCCTGGGCCCGGGAGCTCCCTGATTTTTGGCTTCAGTCAGATCCGTGACCCTTGCTGGGTACAGGGACTAGTTATGTCATTTCATGCCATCGTTGGGGAGGGTGGCACTGCTGGGTGTAGGAGATGGAGCTCAAGGTTCTGTTATTCTCTGCCCAGCGGTTCAGCATTGAGAGGAAGCCCTACTCTCAGGAGCTCCAAGTCTGGGACACAGGCAAGTCTGTCAGGTCATATGACACTCTCATGTGACACATGCCTGCTTGAACATGTCTGTGGGAGCCAGGAGCCCAGCACATGTATGTTAGGTAGTCCATTTATTAAGCAAAGATGGTGACAGCTCTTCTTCTTGGCCAAGAAACCCGGGTGCAGCAGTGGTTTCCCACCAGAGGGTGCTGGTGAGAAGCCACCCGTGGCTACACGGGAGCAAGGTGAGCCGTCTGCCTGGGGAAAGGTGACAGCCTGGGAACCCCCCTGGGGCACTTCTCTGCCCATTGGGTCGCTGTGACGCAACAGGGACTCAAGAGCACTGCATGTGACTCCGTGCCAGGCACCTTGGAAAGTGTTGTGATCATTTGATGCAGGCAACCATGTCATAGCCCTGCAAGGTGGATATGCTCACGAGCCCATTCATGGTGCTGAAAGAGCCCCGGAGACATCGTGGAAACTGGGGCAAGACCTAACACTTCTCAGAAGCAGAGCCGAGGTTCGAATCCCAGAAATCAGCCTTCAGAGCCAGCCTCGATCCCGTGCAGAATCCAGGAGGGTCATGTCCGTGGCAAGAGGCGTCTCTGCTCTAAGACTCAATGTGTCTGTGAGATGGGGGAGTGGTCTGCCCTCACGAGGCTGTTTGGAGAACTCCGTGGAAGCGTTTTGCACACTGAATGTCAGACCGTGGGGGTGTTAGGAAGGACCTATCTGCCCTTCTGTTTCTTCTCGGGCTTACTTTGCAACCCGAGGCTACCTGAAGCTACCTCCCCTCGCCTGGGAGAGTCCCTTGACCTCTCTGCTGGATGGGATGAGCTGTATCTGTGGAGGACAGGAGAAGGCGCTGGCAGCTGCTGTGGTGACAGTGGGGACTGCTCATGGAGGCTAGGGCTCCCTGGGAGAATAATGGGGCCCGGGACTGGGTGGCGTTTGACCCCTAACCTGCAGGAAGTCCTCACCAGCTGGAGTTGTGTCCGCACTGCCTGCTCAGTGCCGACTTTAGGATGTGCCGGTTCACACAGCCCCAGCTGCCCACTGCATGCCAGAGAGAGGCCTCTGTGCAGAGACACTGCCTTCCGCCCTCTTTAATTGGTCATTTTTATTACGTGGGTTATTTAAGATGGGTCTTGGCTCACTGCCATCTGTTTGCTATCTCGGGGGAGGGGAAGAGCTACTAGTCTAAGCGGGCTTTGTGAAGTTCCCTGGCAGGCAGACTTCCTCCGGGTGGGGCCAGGGCATCTCCTCCAGGCCTAAAGGGGACCCTTCTTTGATGGCCAACAGGCCATCAGGAGGGGCCACTGGAATAACTTGGAGTGGGGCGGGCCACGGACCAGAATGCCCTGGAGCTGAGTGGGACCCTAAACAAAACCCAGGCCAAAGTCGTTGCCATCAGAGTCGCTGCCAACTCAGCAGTGCCACAGGGCAGCGCAGAGTCGCCTCTGCGTGTCCGAGACCGTCACTCTTCGCAGAAGTGGAAAGCCCCATCTTTCACCCACCGAGTGCCTGGTAGTTTCAAACTGCCGACCTTGTGGCTGGTAGACCCTGGAGTGCCCCAAACCCAGGGATTCTGAGAGCCAGTTCACAGGCAGCCAAGGAAGACTTCCCAGAGGCGGCCTCCCTGACTCGTGTCCTGCAGGCCCAGTGAGAGTGCAAGGGAAGAGAAGGGTGTTCTCCGGCAGTGAGAGTGCCGCCCAGGCCTGCCGGCTCCCTCCTGCTTCTCTCTCCTCCTTTCCTTTTTTCCTGTTTTGGCCTCAGAACCCTCTGACTGTCCTGCCCGCTGCTGCCTAGCTCCCACATGGGGCAGGGGCAGGGATGTGGGGAGGACCAGCAGGCCTCTAGCTGGGCAGTGGATCTGCCCAGACCCTGGTGGGTCTGTCCAGAGGGCCCTGTGAACTGTGTGCATGTGTTTGTGTTTGATCATGCATCTGGGAGCCGCCCTCTGGCTTCCTCTTCTGCACTCAGACCCCCCCCCCCCGGGTCAGGACTCTCTGGCCTCCCCAGATTCCTATGCTTACAGGGCAGGGGGTCTTCACATCAGCAGGGGCCATTGCTGCCCAGGGTTGAAGTCAATCCTGGCCATTGTGGGGGTGGGGTCACAGGACCAGAGTGCCTGGGGGTTCTGAGTGGGACCCTAAAAACAAACCCAAACCAGTGGTACGTGGGGGTGGTAGGGGGGAGGGTAGGCCGGCCAGCTCACCGGAACTCTCCCCCCGACTCTGCTAGTCTCTTCCCCTCTCCTGTGACAGCCTCTCACTCTGGGAGCCCAGAGGGCTTGAGGAGCCTCCCATGTCTCATCTGTCAGACGGGACCTCATCTTTGCTGTGGCCATCGTCCAGAGCATCCAGGAGCTTTTGCGGGTGGAACTCTCTCTAAGTGGGGTTCAGGCACAGAGAGGACTCACTGACCTTCTGCCTGAGCACGGCTCCCTGCAGCCCCCCGGCCTCCAGACCGTGAGAACTGCCGCCCCTCAGACTTCTGGCTGCAGGCCAGCCTTTGTGTTGAAGAGACTTCCTCTCCGCAGCCCAGCTGCCTGCCTGTCCAGCAAAGAGCTCGAATCCCCTCCCTCCCTAGTGGACCACCAGGACAGGGTCACCTTGAGGGCATGACCTAGTGTTCAGGTTGTGCCCAGTGCATGTGGGCCCCCAGGAACGTGTGGGTCCAGTGGTCTTGGTGGAGACTGGGCTTGAGTCGGAGAGTGGGTCCCTGACCCTGCTTCTCCGGGAGCCCCAGAACATCAGGAGGGACTCTCTACGCCACAGCCTCTGGGGGTCATATGACTGGCCGGGGGCGGGCAGGACTGAGCCATGGATCTGGATCTGGGAGATTGGAAGGACCCCTGGTGGCACTGTGGTCAAGCACTCAGTGCTTACCGCAAGGTGGGCAGTTCGAGCCCCCGGTCGCTCCTCAGGAGAACGATGTGGCCGTCTGCTTCTGTAAGGATGACTGCCTTGGTGGTCGCTGACCCAGTTCTATACTGCCCTCCACGGCGGCTGTTTTGGAGATTTGGCTTTCTGCCAGACTCCACACCCACCGCCCTCCCAGCTACCTTCTGGGTCTCAGTCTCCTAGGCCGAGCAACAGACCTAGTGTTCTTGGCTTACTTCCTGTGTCTGAGTCTGAAGACGGGGGTTCGAATCCCGTCTCCCTCCTCAGCAGGCAGCAGGGCGGCCTCTCCTTCTCCTCCTTGGCCCTGCCCTCGGCCAGCTCCCCCCTCACCTCCTGGAGGCTGTGCGGGTGCAGTGCCTGCTTCCAGCCAGGGCAGAAGAGTGCTGTTGCAGGCTCTCGGCATTGTTCTTCCAGGGTTGACGTCAGAGCCGCGGTTTAGAGTTTTGTGTGTGAGACAAAGGCTGCTCTGTAGTGTCTGCCTGGGGTAGGTCTAGGCACATCCCTCCTCTCCGTCCCAGGTGGGAAATGAGATGGAAGGGATTGTGGGGCAGACAAACCCTGGGAGGCTGGTCTTGAGCACCTCGACAGAGGGACTCTGTCATCTCCCAGTCCCTCACTCTCAGGTCCTTTCTCGTGTGTTCAATGTGGGGCTGAAAGCTTCACAGACACAGTCCCTTGAGCATCATGGCCCTCCGGAAAGGTGGCTGCAGACAAAGAAACCGAGGCTCACCTGTGAAATAACTTCTCTCTGGTCACAATGTGAAAGCGACAGCGTTAATGTGCAGACAGGGGGCCTCTTTGCCTTAGAGACCCTCACCAAGGATGAGGTGTGCATGGAACCTAGCTATGTGTCAGAAAGTCCAGTCTCTCTCCAGGCGAAGCTGGAGCAGAGAAAACTGGTGGCCTGGGACACTCAGAGCATTCACTTCTTGTTCCAGGACTCCACGTTGGGCCACTGTACTCGGCACGTGTGTGCACACATGTGTGCATGCATGTGTACACGTGCATGTGTGTACATATATTTAGGGAAGAGGCTGGACATTCGAAAACTCTGTAGTTACTGGAAAGTGATCCCAGAGGGGCCTTGCAGGAAGGTGAACAGATTCATCTTAGAGCACCTACTTGTCTTCTTTGATCAGGAATGACCCACTTGGTCATGCATTCCCTCACGAATTCACCAGCAGGTTCTCTGCTCCTGTGCTCTGGCCCTGTCTGCGTCTGGAGAGCAATGCTCAAGGAACTGGATTTGGGGGCTTTCCAAGTTCTGTTGAATCAGCTAGAAGAGTCTTTAGAGCTTTCATCTTCCCAAACAAGACACTTTTTTTTTTTTCTCACCCCAGAGAGGAGCAGTGACTTGCCCAAGGTTGCCTCGCAAGTTGATGACAGACCTCAGACTCAAAGCCAAGGCCGTAGACCCAGCCCCTCTGTGCCCACAGCTGTTCTCACTTCCTGCTGGCAGCCGCCTGCTCAGTGCTTTCCTCCTTGGCTACTTGGGTGTCGTCTTGGGCTTTTTGGGGGGTGCCAGCCGGACCTACGTGCGGGCCCTGGGCTGGAGCTAAGCTTGGCATGTTGTGCTCTGGGATGGCACCTGAGTGCAGAGACTCAGGCCTCGGTTTACATTTCCTTTCTGGATGCTGACTTCCTATCACCAGGGGCTCTGCCGAGGTCATTACCAGGAGGCTAAACCCATGCCCAAACCTCCTGCCATCCACTGATTCAGACCCTTGGACTCTGCATAGGGTTTCCCAGGCTGTCTTTACATCTTAGGATGGTTGCAAGTCCCGCCTAAAGATCTTATTGCCTACCAGGGGCATTCTAGAACCTTCCCCTTGACGTGCCTCAGGGCCCCTCCACTGGGACATGCTTCCTGGCCTCCAGCCTTACTCCTGAATGCTGCACTTCCCCTTGAAGCTTCAATGGAGTTGGGAAACGATGGTCCTGATAACACCCCTTTGCGAGTGGTTGGGGCAGCACCACTCCACCAGAAGCCTGCCCTCTTCCCGCCTAAAATTCCTCTCTCCCCAGTTTCCTGGGAGAGCCGTGAACTGAGTCATGTACACCCGCCAGGACCTGCTCTTGGTGTCGAAAGGATCCTGCTGCGTTCTTTAGGCTCCCACACATTGCTGGGAGGGGACATTCCTTCTCCCGGAGTCACAGGCCCTTTGAGCCGGAAGTGGCCCTGGAGCCCAGCCATCACCCATCTCTGCCTTCCTGAGGGGGAAACTGAGGCTCAGAGAGGTTGAGTCACCTGCCTGCACACGAAGAAAGAGCTAGAATTTTTTCCTTTAAGAAGCTGGTGGATTCCTGGTGGTCCAGGGCTACCAAGGGGTGGGGTTGTGACCCCTGCTCCAGTCCAACCTGCCCCATCCCATCGTTTCCAGGGCGGTCCTCTACCTTAAAGGCAGGGGAGTCAAGGCTTGGAGGAGTAGTACTAGTGCATTGCCAAGTGGGTACCAGCTCCTGTAGCAGGGGCAGGAAGGGGTTACACAGTTCTGCCTGCAGGGGCCAGACTCTCAGCTGGTGTCCTGGCCCCTCAGGTTGGCCAGGCCATCTGGCCTGACAGAAGCTATACCATGTGCCATCTGTCCCCGGGCAAAGTCACCCGGAGGTGGCCCACCTGCCAGCTTTGTGGGGTCTGTCGGGGTGGGTGTGCACCAGGCTGTCTGCCCCTGGGAGGCCTGGACAGTTGGGAAAGAGCCTACTGGGCAGACTGCCTTCTGGCCATGCTCCTCACTGCCCCAGGGTGGCAGCTGTGCAGGGTCTCTGAAAGGCAGGGCAGGGGAGATCCTCCAGGGGTAGTCAGAGCTCCCTTGTATAGATGGGCTCAGGGGCCAGCCCACAGTATGGACAGCGTTTACCGGGCCCAGCTTATCGCACGGTGCCCTAGTGCTAGCTCACCAGTTCATCCAGCCAGGGAAAAGTGTCCCTGGGAACTCTGGACACCCAGCAGCAGTGCTGCGCCATTCTAGCACGGCAGAGCGGAGACCCAGGGAGCCAAGCCCCGAAAGGAAGAATGGGCCTGGAGTCCTTCCCATTGTCTGCTAGTGAGCCTGGCACTCGGCCTCGCATGCTGTACAATTCTCATGATGAAGAAACGGAAACTTCCAGGGGCAGTCACTCTTCCCGGTCACCCGCTGGGTGACCCTTGGGCTCTCCCTGGGCTGGGCTCCTTGTGTGTTCCAGACAGCACTTGGCCCCCTCCCCCTGGTGTTGGTGTGACACCTCTTCAACTGAGGGTCCCGAGGCTCTGCCCTCCAAGCCAATGGGAGCCCATCCTGGAACCTACCCATTTAGGACCTAGGCCAGGGTGAGACCAGAGGGAGACCTCTTACCTCCCAGCAGGCCCCTAGGGTCCATCCATATAGGGGCTGGCTTGGGGAGCGGGGGGGGGGGGTGTCACACAGTCGTTGGAATTTGGGAGTAGTGCAACTTAGTCCGTTCTGACCCCCTGGGAGAGACCTGCGGGCACCCCGATCACAGAACCAGGTCTCGTTGTCAGGAGAGCAGAGGCAGGGGACCCTGGGGGTGCGGAACCTTCATGTGTGTCTGGCCTCCGCCATTTAGAAGAGTGCTGCTCCTCTTCCCAGTGACCCTGGGGAAGTCACCTCTGTGCCCCGCACATTCCCAAAGGAAAGAGGACGTTCCCCAAAGATGCCATCTCAGGGCCTCGTCTGACACAGAAGGGGATCTGGATATCTCCCCCCACATCTTGAGTTGTACCCCAGTCTCTCCCTCCATGGATGGGCAGGGGGCACAGACCGTGTGTGTGTGTGTGTGTGTGTGTGTGTGTGTGTGTGTGTGTGTGATGGGGGCTGGGGTTCAGAACAAGCTGAATGTCTGGGCCCTGCCAATGACAATGTAATGAACCCGTCCCCTTGAGCAGTGTTTAGTCACTAATCCTTCTCTTGGCTCGGGCTGTTGCCAGTCTAATGACCTGTTCCGGCGGTGCCTGGAGCTGCCCTTGGCCAGTTTTGACAATTGCAGCACTCACAGGCGGTGCCCGCCACGAGCCAGCCTCAGTTGCACAAACCCTGCGTGTCATCGGCTCCCCGGGCCCCTGTCACTCGGCTCTAACCCCCTCCCTCCTCCCTGGTGATGCACAGGAGTGACTTCCTCCCGTGGTGCAGCCAGTAGTGCATGGCCCCGGGAGTCCCCCTGACTGCTTTCCAGACCCCACTGCAGCTTCCTGGCTTTGGGACCCTGGGCCTGGCGCGCCACTTTTCTGAGCTCTGATTTTCTCATTTACTGGTGGTCTGGGCTTCTGAGACCTCCTCTGACTTCTTGGAGGTGGTCATTCTTTCTCTTTTGGTCCTCATTTAATCCAGGTAGAGTCTGTTCTCCCAACTTTCCAGAGGAGCAGAGTAGACCTGGAGAGGCGACTTGCTACAGAACACAGTCTTGGTTTAAACCTGGGGAAGGGGTGTGTGCCAGCTCATGCCCTGTGGGCTGGCTCTTGTTGGCCACCTGCCCCTCATTTGTCCAGGCTGCAGAAAAAGGATACTTGGACCCAGGATTGCTGGGTGGACTCAGTGTGCGCCTGGCAGGTGACACAGCTCCAACGGGGTGCTGACAGGGAACTGACACACACACAGTGGCCCCAGTTTACCTGCTGGCCAGCACACTCACTTGAAGTAAACAACGGGAGACCAAAGTGCACATTAGGCTTCCAAAATAGCATGAGGAGTTGCTGTTTTTCTCAAAGTGGTAAATATACTCCTAGGTGGGGCCCGTGTCCCCCTGCACACAGACCCCCCCCCCCCACCCCGGGCCTCTGGCTTCTTGCTCTGGAGGACCAGAGTCCTGGGAACCAGATCCAGCTGCTGACCCTGGACGTGGGCAAGAGCTGGCACTGGCGACTGAGAGCGGCTGCCTCTGGGGGCGGAAGTCAAGGTGGGAAGTTCTGGAAGCTTTCCAGGCCTGAGAAAGAAGGAGGAGTCCCAGGGATGGGACCCCATGGCTCCTACAGTCCTATCGTTTGCTCTCCAGAGAGCACAGGGTGGTTGAAGGAGCGTGGCAGAGCTGCAGGGACTATAGGATTGTCTTGAGAAACTGAGGCTTGACTGGAAGGAGCAGGGGTGGTGTCCAAGACCATGTGCTGAGTTTGTACAGCACAGGCTCCAGATGGCATCTCCAGAGGAGGCTGCCTCGGGGCAGGAGCCTGCCAGCCAGTGCCCAGCTGTTCCCCGCACCCTTGTGGGGTTGGAGGGACCAGGGACATGAGGACCTGTCCTGGACAAGGGGAAGGAGCTGCTCCCACTCTGCTCCTCTGTCCCCGCATTCAGCTCTCACATGGGCACTGGGGCAGTGCCTGTGTGGGTGCTTTCCTTTTTGGGGAAAGAGGGTGCATGCTAAGCCGGCAGCCAGGACTTGAGCTGCAGGAGACGTGCAGGGCTGCCGAGTCCAGACCTCCAGAATCCTTCCCCGAAGAGGCTTCCTCGGCCTCAGGCCCGCGCCAGGCACCGAGTTAGATGCCAGGGATAGACGCTGCCCTGCTGGTCTTTGACAGCCTCGGGTGTTAGCAGGCCTTGAGAACTTGGTTTGGCAACCAGGTGGCCAAACTCCTGGCCAGTCCACTTAGACCAAGCCACCCTCCATGCCCAGAAAGACAGCCCAAAGACAGTGTCCCCGATGAAGCACAGGCACCGGTTCCTGAGCGTTTACTGGGACTGGGGCCTGTGGAAGGAGCCCCGGTGGTGGAGTGGTGACGAGCTAGGTTGCTGACAGTTTGAAACCAACTGCCTCTCAGCGGGATAGAGACAGGGCGTTCTACTCCCGTGCAGAGGGGCCCTGGCCATTCTACCCTGACTCACAGGGTCGCTATAAGCCAGCATTGATTGGGGCTGTGGGAGAGGGGTCTGGGGAGTGCTGAGCACGTGGTGACTGAGGCAGATCCACAGCTTCACGGGGTGGGTGTTCCAGGAATTCGTTGCCACTGACTCAACCCTGACTCAGGGCGACCCCGGAGCTGGGCTCCATCCACAGGGTCGCCAGTGGCAGGCTTTCCGGAAGCAGCTTGCCAGGCCTTTCGTCCATGGTGCTGCAGGTGGACGTGAGCCTCCAACTCGTCAGTTCGCCTCCGTGCTCATGGTCTGCACCCCCGGGGGCTCTGGGGCTTCTGCTTCAGGAAAGGCCACTCCAGATCTCAGGAGGGTCAGGGGACTAGATAAGAAACTGCAGCCTCTTCTCCAGACTCACCATCTCTGCAGAGCTGGAAAGAAACGGAGAACTTTTTATAGGTGAACACGCCGAGACCCAGAGAGACAGGGGCTCTGAGTCAGGACCCAGAGCTAGTGGGTGCTGGAGGCAGCAGGCAAGGGGGGGCAGGGGTGTCTGTACATAGTGTTTGCTTCACAAGCCACAGACCTCCCCCCCCCCCCCACTAGTTGGGCATGCCCTGAGGGTGCTGTGCTAAGTGAAGGTGCATGGATGTGGCACAGGGGCCACTGGCACTGACTGGAAGAGGCCTACCCAGCCTGGGCGCTTGCTCTGTCCCTGAAGCTGCTGAGACACTGTCCTGACCAGCACACTCTGGGAGAGGCAGGTCAGCCTGTGTTTGACCTTGAGCAGGTCATCCAGCCTGTCTGAAGTCCAGGGTGGGAAAGGACTTGGCCAGGCTCAGTTTGCTCATCTGCAGAGTGGGAACACTGATGCCTGCCCACGAGGGAGCAGTGGTGAGAACTAGAGATGGTGGAGCCAAGTGATTGGACCAGTGGAGAATGATGTCAGAGGTGGGAGGTTGAGAGTCTGGGCAGGGCCTTGGACGCTGGGGAGCAGGCGCAGCAGCAGCAGCAGTTAGCAGCGACTGGTCTGGGGAAGTGGAGAAGGAAGTGGATGTGTGCCCTCATCTGGAGAAGCCTGGGAGTGGTGCCCTAGGAACCTCAGGTGGCCTGCAGGTGGGACCCAGGCTCAGGGCAACCTAGTATGAGGGACCAGGGCTGGCTCCAGTATCCCTCCTAGACAGAGGCCCCAGCCCAGCCTGCAGCTCTGGCTTATGAGTGTCCACAGAGCTGCGTCTCCATGAAGGTGTGCTCCATAAATGTGACCCTGGGACGCAAGGAGGGTGCTGACGCCCCTGGGGAATTGGGGCAGGTGGCTCCTGTGGTGTCGGGCAGTGACCAGGGCCTTCTCTGGGACAATGCCTGTCAGGGTGATGTCATGATGCCTGCTGGCAGGACCTCTCCTGCCTGTGGTCTCACCTGGTGGCCTTTCTCAGGCCATTAATTCTCAGGGTAGGTCCTAGGGTGTGCATGTGGAAGTAGGCCGTGGGTCTTACTGGCAGGAGGGATTGGCGGCATTGGCTTCTGGCGCCATTCCTCTGCCCCCCACCCCTGCCTCCCGTGCCACCCATCGCACAGTGGCATCCAGCTCATCACCATCGTTGATGCTTGTGGAGTGACTGGAGACAGAGTCCTGGGCAGGTCTGGCCCTGTCATGTACAGTGTGTTCCCGGGCCGTCATCTGTCTCGGGGTGATGCCTGTTCTTGGGCTGTCCTGCAGATGAGAGACCATGTTTGACAACACCAACCGCATGTGCACAGTATGTCACACGTGCACAGTATGTCAGCCACTGTCCTAGGCACCTCTCAGGCATTTTCCCTCTGAATATTTGTAAGATGCCTCTGAGGCGGGGGTATTCCTTAGGAACGCAGAGAGGGTTCCAGAGCTGGCAAGAGGTGGGGCTGGGATTTGATCCCAGGGCCCACTGGCTCCAGATTGCCTGCCTCGCTCTCCACCGTGCATGCAGGTTTGAACTCAAGGCCTAACGTCTTCGCTGGCAGTAGAGACTCAGTGGTACTTCAGATGACTGGGTGGTCCGGTGTCTTCAGGCTGGCGGGTGGCCCTCGCTGGCCTTCAGGAGACAGGCGGGGAGGGTGTGGTTGGGTCCGTGGGCTCGCCTGCGTTTCTGTCCCTCGTTGGGAAAATTCATTAGCCAGTGCCAAATGACCAGGACAGGGTGACAGGGTCCCTTCTGGGGTGGTCCGCCCCCACCAAGCCGCATCCCCTCACGGTGCCCTGATGAGTACAGGCCGCCCCGAGTCCAACCCTTGCTTGAGCCTGCATCTCTAATTCCCCAGGAGCCCGGCGGTCCTCCATGCTGCTGAGTCCTTTTCCACGATCCCGGTGTGCACAGGCATGGTCCGAGGCCTCCCAGGGTTGTGACCTCCCAGAAAGGGATCTCCAGACCTGCCTTCCCAGAACGTCCAGGGGGGTTCGAACTGCTCACCTTTCAGCTGGCAGTCGAGCACGTTAACCATTTGTACCATCCAGGGATTTGGCCAGGTAGGGATTGTAACCCCATTTTACAGAGAAGCAATCTGAGGATCCAGCTTCATGATTCTCAACTGTCCTCCTACCACCACCCTTTCATACGGCTCCTCTTGCGGTGGGGACCCCCTCCCCAACCATAAAATCATTTTCATTGCTATTTCCTCACTGCAATGTTGCTACTGTTATGAACCGGGCGACCCCTGTGAAAGGGTCGTTCGACCCCCCCAAAGGTTGTGACGCACAGGTTGGGAACCGCTGGCGATAGAACAAACAGATGCCCCAGGGGTCACGCAGCACTGGCCCTTTCTCAGCAGCCTTTCCAGTGGCGCCGGTCGACTCTGTATGCAGGCCCTGTTGCTGGGACTGAACGAGGGCGACGAGGGAATGAATACATGTTATCACCCACCCCCCTGCCCCCCGCTTGTCACTTCCAGAGGGGGTGCCTGATGCTTTTACCCAGGATAATGCTTGGTCGAATGGTGGCCCTGAGGTGACAAGGAAGAGCCACCTGCAGATAGCCTGCTCTTGTCCTATCTCCAGGGATTCATAGGGACCAGGTAACAGTTGGGAAGCCTGAGGCCCACGGAGCCGGAACCCCCACCCAGCACCTTTTTTTTGACATGGGAGACCTGCCTGTGGCCATCAGACCCCTGCCCACCCCCTGAGCGCCGCAGGCAGACCTTGCACACGGGGTCCCTGAAGGGGGCTGAGGTTTCAGGCGAGGCAGGGCAGGCAGGTGTGGGTGGCAGCGTGCTGAGTGGAGGGACGCTAGATGCAAGGGCTCCTCAGACTCAGCCGCCCAGCCGGCCGGGCCATTACCGCCTGCCTATAATGGAATCGGCTGCCCTGGTTAAGTGTTCACATTAAATTAATACCTCCTCCATAGAGACAATCAGTTGGCATTTAATTTGTTTCCTTTTGCAAGCAGTGGAGTGCGGCTGGGCAGCCGGGCCATTGGTGGGCATGTCTGCCTGGCACCATGTGAAGATCAGAGTGCAGAGCCCACCGGCCATAGTGGTGCCCATGGTGGGCAAGGCTTAGGGGCCTGGCAGTGGCAGGAGCTTGCTCCCTCTCCATTTGCCAGGGAGGGAGACACTCCCAGTGAGCCGAGGGGGAGACAGACACTAGGGTCAGAGGCCATTTAGCTACCTGCAGGATGGGCTCAACTAATGGCAGCGGCTCCCTGGGGGTGGGGGGTTCCCCGCAATTTATTCCCAGCCCCACCCCACTTCCACTGCCCTCTCTGCCGCTCTGTAGTCTTTCTTGGGCTGCAGACCGGAACTGTGTGTGGTGTTGCTCAAGAAGGGGTGGTAATGGTGGTAGTGTGGAATGAGGAAGTTGACCCAGGCTGTGATTTTCAGATTCCCTGGAAGTGGGGGTAGGGGGCTGGTCCTTCTCTGCATCTTCTCCGCCAGTCCTGACTCCGGAGCCCACTGCGATCTGGACTGCGTTGGATTTCTGTGGCGTTTCATTTGAGGAAGGCCTCGGACCCCCTGCAGCTCTGGTTTTGTCCTAGCAAAGACCCTGCCTGGGCAGGCGCCTGGTGCCCTGGAGCAAGATTGTGCCCTGTGCTCTGCCCACTCCAGGTGCCAGCGTGCCTCTGAGGGTGGTTACATCAGAGCAGTGCAGAGCTGAGGGGCACGGGCCGGCGGAAACCTCCCTGTGGTGTGCCCCCCCCCCCCGCCCGGCTCCTGGCAGCCTGCACCCCACCCTGTTGTCGGGGTGAGCTCCAGGGTGGAGCCGAGAGGGCACCGGGCCTGTGGCTGCCAAGGAGGAAGCTGCTCTCCGCCCTCACTGGCGGACCGCCGGAGGCCAGGCCCACGCTTGGCCCAGAATGAAGTTTTCCACTGACAGTTGTGGCCCAGCCTCACCTGAGCTCTTTCCCATCACCTGAGTGAGTCGGCCTGGGCGGGCTTCACCTTCCCCAGCCAGGCGGGGGCCATTCTCGCAGCTCCCTCCCAGCCCCGTCTGCCCCAGGCGTGGCGCCCTTTCAACTCAGCGGAGCAGGCATTGGCTGCTGTGGGCTGGGGTGCGACCGGGCACTTCCCCGACAGCCTCCCGTAGGTCTCATAGACGATCTCTAGGAGGGGAAGTGGGCTCCTATCTTACAGGGAGGGAAACGGAGGCCCAGAGAGGGTGATGGCTCACAGTTGGCAAGCGGTGGAGGCATGACTCGAACCCATGCTCATGCCCTCTAGGACTCTCTCCTCCGAGACCCACGGGGTTTGGAGACATAGCTGCCTGGCTAGGGCTGTTCCCACTCTCTGGAACCGGACCCCGTGCCCCTTGCTCCGAGAGGACAGGAAGTGAAGAGTCTGATTCAGCCTCTGCTGGTGACCTCAGCCGGGTTTCCGGCTCTGTGGACCGGACTCTTTCTTCTGGCTTTGTGTGTCATCACAAGCCGAGGGAGGCTGGGGGTCGGATGGGGCGAGGGCGTGGCAATGGCCCTAAGTGCTTGCTGGGGGAGAGGACCTGGTTGAAGCTGTCCATGTCTCCCCCAGGGGCCTGCCTAGACTTCTGGGTCATCACATGGCCTCAGGACTGTGAAGAGACTGCATCTGACTAGGACTGCTGCCGCCCTCTCTCCCCGCCCCCTCCCCGCTCCCCCGCCCCTCCTTCCTGGCCCCCTCCTCTGTCCCATGCTCCTTTCTGCTGAGATACTGGTGAGGCTCCGGCTGGGCTACAGTGTGGGTCGGTGGAGTCATTTCCTCTCCCTTCAACATTGTCCTGACATCCTCCCCCACCCCCACCCCGCCACCTCCCCTCCAGTTCAGTGGGCTGTGGGAAACCAGAGAGGCCCACTTCCTGTCCTGGAAGCCTGCCCCCTGTGGGAGGAGAGATCTGGAGACGGTAGAGAGAGCAAGAGTCGGACACTTGGAATGTGGCTGAAGCCCTGGCGAGGGCAGGGTGGGAAGGGGGGTGAGCAGGGGGCTGAGGACAGAGCACCACTTCCATCCATCCATCCATCCATCCATCCATCCAGTTGAGTAATACCTGACTCCCGACCCCATGCTGGGGCAGGACACGGAGGGTCCGTGGCTGTGATGCTTTGTGCCCAGCCATCCCCTTCACTCCAGGCTAGTGCGGTCACTGGGCCCCTGCAAGCGGCTTGAGTGGGGGGAGAGGGGACTGCACTGGGGGTCAGTGTCTCTACCCATTTGGCTGCCTACAAAAATGCTTGTGTGGTTTCAGCAGAAATTTATCTTTCATATAAAAATAGCCCTACAGTTAGTGATAACAAGAACATTTCTCTTCAGCTCAGTTTACATGTGTCAGTGTACTTGCAAAGCGAAAACTCTGCTGGTTCACTTTTTATTTAAAAAAATCACTTTTTCAGGGGGCTCTTACAGCTCTTCCACCATTCCGTACATCAGTTGTCTCAAGCATATTTGTACATAGGCTGCCATCATCGTTTTCTGGACCGTTACTGTCTATTTGAGCCCTGGGTATCAGCTCCTCTTCCTTCCTTCTCTCCCCCGCTGTTGATTCACGCTTCGAACCTTGTGATCGTTTCTGGAAGGTGCTTGGTGCTGTCGTGCTTACTCCCTGGGCTGCTAACCGCAAGGCCAGCAGTTCAGAACCTGCCCCCGCTCTGCAGGAGAACGGTGGGGCTTTCTGCTTCCACAGAGACACCGTCTGGGAAACCCACAGGGACCTTTTTGCCCTGTCAGAACCCGCTCGAGGGCAGTGCGTCCACTCTTTCACTGTGCTCTTCGTGGGTGACATTATTGGACCGCTAACCACAAGGTCAGTGTTCCAGACCCACCTGTCGCCCTGCGGCAGAAAGATGAGGCTCTTCTGCTCCAGGCCAGAGTTCAAGTCTCAGAAATCCAGAGGGCAGTTCTCCATCCTGCAGGGCCTCCGGGAGGGACCCTGGTTGGCAGGCAGTGAGTTGGGTCTGCAAAGTACTCTGGCCAGAGCTGCCCTCCCGCCCCAGCTACAGAGACTCCTCGCCCGCCGCGGCATCGATGTGTGGGATGCCAGCGCTCGCTGCCGTGGCTCCCGGCGTTTTCATCGTCCCCGACTTTGTCAGATTTTCTGGTGTTTTAGCTGCAGTGTTGTGGTGATTAGTGTTTGCCAACCTGTATCACTATCTTTTTTTTTTTTTTTTGAGAAAGAAGTCATAATTCAGGAGAAAGCAGCAGAAAAGTCACTTAGAGAGCCTTCCACTTTGTTACTGATCATGCTGTGGGTGCTTCAATGTAGAAAGATTTTAGAAAACGTGCTATTGTTTATATAATCAACTTTACGTAATCGTTGGCTTCATTTAAGCCATTTATTCATTCCGTGTTGTCCCTTGCTCAAACTTGATGCCGAGTGCCCGTCAGGATTCTGTGAGGTCCTCAGTGGAGGGACGACAGATACCATGAGTACTGCTCTCCTGAAGTCAGTGCCCACTGCTTGACCCGACTCCCCCAATAACTTAGTGGACCCTCCTCCTCCTCGCCCCTCTTTTCTCACCTAGAAGAGGGTCTCCTCACCCCTTGTTCCTCCTCTCCCGGTCAGAGCACAGCCCCTGCAGACTCTGCGAAGAGGATGAAGGAAAGCCGAAGGCTTCCTCTGCTGCCTGTCTGCCTCCCGGCCCCGTGGGTGACTTCCTGCCTGCCATCTGGCGTGGGCACTGGGGACCTCCGTGCCACTCCACTCTTTCCCCGTCACCAGTGGGGATCCCCCCAGGAAGCCCTAGGGTTTGTGCATTGGCCCCTTCCTCCTTGGGCGTCCCAACTACACTGTCAGCTCCACGTTCTAGTGGAGTCCTGGACACCTGGTTCAGCACTGGGTCATTTAGGTGACTGAACAAGAAGACAAGGCCAGCGATGGGTTCCACTTTAGCTGGCCCTAAGCTGGGGTCCAATCACGTGATCAGCAGTGAGTCCAGGCCTCGTTTCCAGATGGAGAGGCCAAGCCCTCTGAAACAGGCCCCTGCTCACACCACTGGAGGGAGGGAGGGGAAGTGGTTGGAATTTAGCTTCCATCCCTTGTGAGCTCTGGGAGTGGAGGGGACGAGGCTTTGCAGGGCATGTAGTCATCCACTCGCTGTGTGATCCCAAGCTGGACATTGGCTCTCCTGGGCGACGTTTGGCTGGGTGAACGCCACTGCCCTTTTTCGGGAATGTGTCCTCTGTTGGCAGTGCTTCATCCTGCCTGGTGCACTCCTCAGTCCTCTTGTGCATGGGCACAGTGGGGATGGCTAAGACGGGGGGCCTCAGGTGGCACAGTGGTCAACGGCATGACTGCTACCTGAAAGGTTGGAGGTTGGAACCGCCAGTGTCTCTGCAGAAGAAGGGCTGGTGAGCTGGGCAGGTCACCTCTGCAGCCCAGAACACACCACCCGCCCCCTGCAGTTCTCTCCTGTTCCCAGGGCAGGGATGAGTCGGGTCGCCTGGGGGCATGTCAGGGTGACAGTGAGGCTATGAAACAGACAGTGCGGTGTTTGAGGCCCTGCAGAGGGTCGCCAGCCCAGCAGCACATTCCAAGTCCTCAGTCAAGGATAGCCAGTGATTGTTGACATGACCCTTTTTAGAGACAGGTGGGAGCATTCCGGGGAGGGCCAGAGGGAGGGAGAGCAGAGACCTCAGCCCAGTGGTTGAGGCAAGCAGGGCTCTGACGCCCAGGCCAGCCGGTGCTGTGGTCAGGCCAGGCTGGGGCCTGAGTCTCTTTTCATCTGTTCACGCTGTTAGGTGTCTTTGGCTGGCAGCTTTGGGAAGAGCTATGCATTCTGGGACAGCCCAGCCCAGCCACCTTGTGGGAACAGAGTTCTGAGACCAGAGCTCAAGGAGCAGACACGGAGGTGAGATGTGTTTGAGACCAGCCCGGGAGCATAACTAGTGTTTCTAGAGGCCGAGAAGGAGGGAGGGAAGGGGAAACCAGTTAGCTCTGTTTCCTCATTGACATAGGAGAGCTGGTCAGGCGAGTGTGTGTGTGTGTGTAGGAAGTGGTCCCTTAGATACAAGTGTGGGAGCAGCCAGGAGGTGAACAATAGGTTCCCTCCTCTTCCTCCTCTTATTCAGCGATTGAAAAGAGAAGTGGGGGCTGCTGGGCGAGGGGTGGACAGGAATCGGACCCTCTTGGCCTTGTTCTCTCTGGCCCTATCAAATGGGTTGGGGAGTTTCCCTTGAAGCAGGGGCAGGGTGAGGTGCTGAGCAGACCCACTGTGGCTGAGCATCAAGAGGTGTGTTGCCCAGTGTCTTCCACTGGCAAGTCCTGCAGAATTTCCCAAGGTCTTTGGGCCAGGAGGACCGCCTCTCCCCCTGCCCCTCAGTAGCCGGGCAGTTCCTGGACCACTGAGGAAGACTCGGGGGGCTTTATTAGCACCGGTCTCCTAGGGCTCAGCTCCACCAGCTCAAGCAGCCCTTTTCCCCTGCACGGACTCAGGTGCTGGATTCGGCAAGACGTGGGCTTGAAATGAGACCCCACCATTTCTCAGCAGCAGTGGCCAGGACAAGCCTCTCTGAGCACGCCAGCCCGCTGTCAACTGGGCACAAGAATTGGGGGCAACAAAGACACACCTTCAGACAACACCCCCCACAAAACGCCTGACGCAGAGTAGCAGCAAAGAGGACTGCTGGCGCATGGGCCTCCCCACCCCTCCGCGGTTCATGGGCATGAAACACACCCTCCCTGCTGAAACCTTATGCTGTGGGCAGATCCAGGTCAGGGGACAGGATGGTGTCTGGGAAGCAGGTGTTGACATTTCAGAGCCAACACCCTGGCTGAGCAGTTTTTGCTTGGGCTGAGAGCTCCTGCCTCTGGACTGAATTGCAGGGAGCCCGGACTGTCTGGGGCGCCTTCAGAATCATCACATCAGCCGTCCTTTCTCCCTGTGAGGCCAGGGCAGCTGAAGGGCACAGCTTTTCTGCACCGTCCACATCAGAGCCGACAGAGCCAGGTTTTCCCACTGCTGCCGGGAGGGAGGTCAGTGTGGGCAGCGGACGCAGCTAGGGAGCCAGCTGCTGTTGGCACACAAGGGTCCATCCTTGGCTGTCTGGGAGCAGGCCAGCGGGCGGCCCACCCTGCCCCTGAGAATGTTTCTGCAAGCTCACCTGCTAGGATATGGCCCAGTCACCCTGCTGAGAGGCGTGGGGTGTGTGCAGGCTTGGGTGGCGGGAGGGCGAGGTGAGGGTAGACAAACTGGATCGTGCGATTTTAGAACGTCACCACGCCTGGTTGCCTTCTGCGGTCCAGGCACGGGGGGCTGGCCTCCCCCGGAGCTTCCGCCCAGCCCTCCCCTGCTCTGCTGATTCAGGGTCCTCATGGGGACGAGAGTCCCGGGTGCTTCGTGTGAGCCGGGGCTCACGGCAGACCCCCGGCTGGGGAGACCTTTGTGAAGTCATTGCACCTCTCAGAACCTCAGCTCCCTCATCTGCAAACCAGGCTTGGGTTCGCAGTTCTCAGTGCGACTTACAGCACTGGTGTACACGGTGAAGACCCGGAGCCCAGGGTGTGCGGGTCAAGCTGAGTCACTCATAAATAGCTGCTGCTTCTGCATGTGGAGGCTAAGGTGTGGGTCCCACGTTGGGCCTCGGTGGGTGTGTCCACTTCTGACCCCCCCCCCCCTTCCCCAGGAGAAGTTTGATCATAAGAAGGGTAGAGGTGGGGGGGGGGGGATGTAGTGTCTTATCCCCAAGAAGCCGTCTAGATAACTGGGAAATGGGTAGTGTGTGTGTGTGTGTGTGTGTGTGTGTGTGTGTGTCCACGTACATGCACCCCTGGGAGCCAGCACCCAGTGTCAGGGAGGAACTGTGCCCCTCCTCACCCCTCTCTGTCTCTCCGCTGCTGCTCCTGGTAGACGCGGTGGCCTGGCTGGCCCACAAGCTCTGCTCAGAGTCTTGGGGCGAGGTCCCCTTTTTCCAGCCGTTCTGCTCGGCCAAGAAAGATGATTCAGCTTGGGGCCTGTGCTCCCGGCCTGCGCTGCCCTGGAGGGAAGCCCCAGACGCCTGTGCTACTGGGCGGAGCGGAGACGGCCTGCGGGCTTCTCCCACGGAGGCTTCCTGTCCTGGACTCTCAGCCTGCCTGTCTTAGTGAGAGGTAGTCCAGGGCTAGAGTGCTGGCCCCGGACAAGTAGGGTGGACTTGGGCAAATGCCTTGGCTTCAGTTTTCCGATGGACACAGTGAGGATGGTCCTGCGGGTCTCTCTTTCTCTGCTTCTCCAACCTCTTCTAGACCCGTCACCCCCAGCATCAGCTCAGCCTTGCTGCCCTCTTGGCTCGTGACCTGGAGCCCCAGCCTCCATCCTCTGCAGCTCGCCTGGCAGTGACCGTCGGGGCTGGTGAGAGACCAGAGCCAGCCAGTCAGAGGGGAGGGTGTGTGTCCTCTGGGAGCCCTGGCTGGGCCCTCTGTCTCGTGTGGCGGAGAGGAGGAATTTTCCTCTGTGTGTGCAAACAGTATCCGTTTTCTCTTGTTTTCAAAACCAGTGACGTAACCCACTCTCTATCCATTCCTCCCCTCTGGCCTATTTTTAGCCGGCCTGACAACATCCTAAAAGGCTTCCAGACCTCCTTGCTCCCATGTCCCGAGAGTGGGGAAGGAGAGCTTTGTTTGCCCTGGGAGCGAGGGAACCAGGAGGGTTTCTGTCTGCAGAGTCCAGCTAAGGTCCTGGGCTTTGTTGGTTCTGGGCCCACTGCGAGGTAGTGTGGTGGAGAGACTCACTGCCTGAGTTCATGTCTCTACTCCACCCTTCCTTGAACATGACCCTGTGTGTTACTTCCTTCACCTGTCGCATGGGGGCAGGGAGACAGACAGTGCCTCTGCCATTGGATTGCATCCCTCATGCACAGCCCAAGCGAAGCCCAAAGCGTTGCCATGGAGGTGACCCTGATTCATAGTGACCCTAGGGGACAGGACAGGGTGGCTCCATGGGGGTTCTAAAGTCGTAAATCTTTACAGAATCAGACCCAAGTGGCTGGTGGGTTCAAACTACCGACCTTTTGGTTAACAACTAAATGTTCAGCTGCTGTGCCGCCAGGGCTCCTCCCGTGGACTCCTGTGAAGCAAACCGCCAGTGTTGATGCGCTGTGACTGCCGCTCAGGGCTTTCTTGGCAGAGACCTTTGGAAGCAGATCACCAGGCCTTTCTTCCGAGATGCCTCTGGGTGGAATCCAACCACCGTTCTCTGATCTCTGGCCTGAGCTCTTAGCCGTGTGTGCCTCCCAGGAAAGCCATGGGCAACAGCATCTGGTGGGAAGTAAGTGCTCAGCAAGACTCTGTGGTTACGGGTTGGCACAGGTAGCTTTACCCGGCCCCCAGCAACCACTTCCTCCCCTCGTCGAAGCTGAGTTACACGATGGCCCCAGCTGCACCCTCCCCTGTGCTGCGTCAGCCACCGTAGGTGTGAAGGAGGTAGCCTTCACGCTTGTTAGTTTGTTGTTGGTCGTCTCCCTGGTGACAAGGACCTCCCCTCCCTCCTCCCCCCAAACAAACCTGTGATGTCATGGTTGCATGTTGGGCTGCTAACTGCCAAGTCAACAGATCAAAACCACCTCAGGAGAAAGACAGGGCTTTCTCCTCCTGTAAAGGGGTTCAGTCTGGGACCCCAACGGGAGCAGTCCTGCCCCATCTTGGAGGGCGGTCCTCCACTCGAATGGCAACGCATTTCATTTGCCTTGGGTTTTCCTTGTTTGCTCCTTGTTTGGGTGACCTGATGTGTGTACAGCAGCAGGAAGCGCGGTCACCTGCCAGGGCCATGTTCCTACCTGTGGCTGGATGAAGGCTGTTGGTGCCTTCCCGTGCAGGGAGTGGTCTCTCTGCACCACACCGGACACCATGCCCTGTGATCCCGACAGGGTTCTCACTGGCTGCCTCAGGCTTTCCTCTCCTGGTCTACACGGTAGTGTGGAAATTTTGTACCAGGGGTGACGCCCCTGGTCAGTACAGTAGAAGCCTGGACCTCAACGCGAGTCCGTTCTAGAAGGAGCGTCGAGATGCAAGGCAGTTGAATCAACCTTTCCCATAAGAAATGACTGAAAACAGATGACTCCGTCCTCAGTCACCAAGTTGCTACCCAACTTGCATTTTACACAAAACATTACCCCGAAATTTCAAAGGAAATACGTTCAGAGTTAAAGAATATAACTTAAATAAGAAACACCACATTAAAAAAGTTTTTTTTAAACAACTACAGGATGGCCCATCCCGTGAGGCTGATGGGGATCTGGATCTGTGGACACAGATGGGGAGAGGAGAGATGGAGAGAGAGTCATTGTTTGGAAGGGAATCCCCTTCCATGCAATCAACTGGTAGCTGCTTTTCAGGAGTCTTTTCCCTTCTTTGTCTTTTTTCACTGGGACCTGGCTGACGTCCTCTAAAAAAGAATCTGTCTAATGTGGCCTGCTGTTGCGTGTCTTAACTGTTTTCTAAAGGGATTTGCTAAATTGTCATCAATAATATCGATAACACGATTAACCAGTTCCTTATCATGATGAGTCAAAAAACTCTTTCTTAGGACCTATGTTTTTTTTATCTAAAACAGTACAAAAAGCCACAAAAACTAAGAAAATCATAGCAAAACCCTTGGAACATAGCCACAAAAGGTTTAAACAACTTGAACTAACAATGCCAGGTAATGCCAAGGGACCGAAACATGAACTGCTTTTGTTTACAAAAATCATGTGCATGGGGTCGGATCCTGATTTTTGTTTGAGTTCCAATGCAACATTTTCTCGACATTTCCAGTCGAAATCTCATTTGTGGAGTACTGATGTGGTGGAGTTGCGGGGTTCTGCTGTATTTGATATACTGATCACATAGCTTCCAGCATCCTGGGACTCAGACCCACACAATATGGCGTGCGTGGGCCTGGTGCATAGGAAGCACGCCAGAAGCGAGAGTGAGGTTTACAAGGTTTTCCTTGTTGCAGTGAGGTAAAATGGGCCTGTGCGGGGTCCCAGCTCCATCTCTGATGTGTCCATCTAGCTGTGTCCTCTTTGGGACAGGCAGTTCACTTCCCTGAACCTCATCAGTCACCTTGTCCCTAAAACAGGGCCTTGAGAACTAAGGAGATTTCTACCTAGGTTAGGGTAGGCTGTAGTCAAGCTGATTTTACATGGCAACGCTCAGTACAATCGGTTTGTTTCTGATGGTGGAAGAAAGGGCCTACGGGTGGGGCTGTCAGCAGCCTGGCTTCTGAGGGCCAGCTTTACTTGCAACTGCCTATTGTGGCCCCAGCAGGGGCAGCAGTATCTGCACAGTACTGTACAGTTTGCACACAGACAGAGGGCGTGGGCCCTCCTGCCTCAGTCTCCCCACAGGGCGATGTGCACACCTGAGACGTGGCACTCGTTGTCTCCACCTGCTGCCCTGGTTGGGTGCTAACCTGGCTGCCTTCCCCCCTATGCCTGGACCCCGAGATCAGGAGCTCTGGCAGGCAGGGAACATTCATGCCTGCATCTTCCTTGCTCAGCCCTGCGCAGGTCTGGGGTGGTGGTGGTGGGGTGGGCGGCGGGGGGTCCTGACTGTGTCTGCTGGCCAGACTGCAGTGGGGAGGTCACTGTCTGACCGCCTGTCCCTCTTGTTTCTTACAGATGGGAGGAGGAGCTAGCCAAGCGCGTGAACCTGCAGACCATGGTGGACACACTCCAGGAGGTAAGAGCCCCGAGAAGAGCCGGCCAGACGAGATGGAAAGGGGGTGCGTGGGGCCCAGGGAAGCAGATTTCACGAGACAAAGCCAGGATCTCATTCCCAGCCCTGCCTCCTCTCCTTGTACCTCCGGCCCTCCTCTAGGGAGCCGAGAGGCTATTTATTCTCCTGCCGCCACAGTGGGACTGGGACGGGCAACACAGGGTTACAGAGGAGCTTGGCTAGGAGAGGGAGTCCCGACCCAGCACTGCCCTCTCTCTGGCTGCATGGGTCACGGCTGAACACCGAGTCAACGTGGCTGGGCATGTCCACAGGTGGGCACCCAGACCACGGGTACTGTCCATGGCAGACTTGAGGACCTGCCCCCGGGGCTCTGCTGCTCAGGCCGGCTGTGTGCTCACTCACCTGCCCGGCCTCTGTCTTCCCCTCAGTCCATTGGGAATGAGAGTCCTGAGCCTGTGAGAAGACAAAAAGGAAGGTGGGGTGAGGGTAGTGGGGAGTGGTGGTTGATCTTGAAAGCATTTGCCTGAAAAAGATACATCAATAGATGCAAAGGATAGAGATGTGTAGAAGGGAGAGAGCCAACGTGCCCCCTTCTTGGATAACTAGGATGTGTTTTCAAAAGCACAAAGGCATGTTTGCAAACATGTCAGCCGTTCAAGAAAGCACAGAGAAGAGAATGAAAATGACCCCCTGTGCTCCCCGTCCATCGCCGCTGAATCAAATCAGGTGCCCCTCTCCTGTTCCGTGCACGGCCCCTCGAGGGAGTCACTGAGCTCGGGACGTGGCACCTGCCCTTGCTTTGTTTCACTGTTTCATTTTTGCATTCAGAAAAGGTCAACCGTTAGCCATTTTGCATCACCCCACCTGATATTTGAACATGTGGGGGCATGCGTTACCACGCTCCTCCCGTTTCTCTTCATAGCAGCCCTCGCCTTGCTTCAGGCAATAAATGGCCGTGTGGAGACTGGTTTGGGCCAAGCGGTGCCCTGAGGTCTGCCGGCTTCAGGGGGAGGCCAGGCTGAGAGGGAGAAGTGTCCGCTCTGCGTGGACACGGGTGCCCAGGGCTCTGGACCCAGGTGCCCATTGTCCCCTGACCCTGCAGGGTGCCCAGCCGCCCTAAGCCTGCCGTCTCTGTTCCCGCAGGCGGCACAGGAGGCCGATGCCATCCAGGAGGAGATGAACGAGAAGATCGAGCGGCTCAAAGCCGAGCTGGTGGTGTTTAAGGGGCTCATGAGTGACGTAAGTGCCGCCAGCCGCCACCCCCCCCCCACCCCCGGGGGTCACGACTTCCCACCCCCCTCACCCCCACCCATCATGCAAAGATAAAATGCTTCATTCACGCCGAGAGGCGGCCGGAGCTCGGCTTCTAGTTAGAATCCTGGCTGCTGCGTTTGACCAAGAGGATGCCGGACGCATTGATGCATCGAAGGCCCGGCGCCCTTGGCCCGTGCCCCCGCCGCCCCCCTCACTCCCGCTTCACCTCCTTCTGAGTAGAGATGCATTAATCCGCCGCTTAACCCATCCCGCCCCAGGGCTCCCTCGACAGCCTGTGTGCATTTGCTCGGGCACCTTCCCAGCTCGCCGATGGGGGCGGGTGGGGGTCGGCTGTGTATGAACTGGGCCATCGCGGGGTGAGCAACCCCGGGTGCAGGGCCCGCAGCCCTAAAGGCTCCAGGCCCAGTGGTTGGCAGCAGGGTTGTTTGGAGAGAAAGCCAGGCCAGAGTGGTGTGGCAAACCCCTGCGTAGGGGCCAGGCTAGGCAGCAGACAGTCTCTCCACAGCGCCACTTGCCTCTCACATCTCTTTGCTCCCACGAAACACACCCGGATGCGGTGTCTGCAGGGAGGATGCCTTCCAGACCTGGGGAGACAGCTGTCTCCCCCTCTCCCCACTCCACACCCCAAGAGAAGCTCAGGGCTGCCCCCTGACTGCAGGCTGCCCACCACCAGGAGCCTGGGGACGACTCCTCGGCTGCCCACCCTGCTCCTCGCTCCCTCCGTGGCTCACATAACACCCTGCTGTCCCCCCTGCAGCCCATGACAGATCTGGACACGAAGATCCAAGAGAAGGCCATGAAGGTGGACATGGACATCTGCCGCCGCATCGATATCACGGCCAAGCTGTGCGATGTCGCACAGCAGCGGAATTCCGAAGACGTGTCCAAGATCTTCCAGGTGAATAGGGCCACCTGCTCACCGACTCCCACCCCCTCTTCTCTCTCCCACTTGACGCTCATCTAGCCAGCCCCTGACTCCTGGACCATCTGCTTGTGTCCCTTTCCCACGAGGTAGCAGTGACCCGCCGTGGCCTCCCCTGCCCTCATAGCCCAGGGACCAAGTGCAGCCCAGGGACCGAGCGCAGTCCCTGTGGCTCCTCGCCTAGTCTGACTGCTCCATCCCAGAGGGGCGAAGGGGCAAAGTCTGCCCAGTTCTGCTGACCAAAGGCTGTGTGTTGTCATTCTCGGAAGCTGCTGCTTTTGCTTGAGCCCGGGGCTGTGTTGTCGCTTTTCAGTGTGTGACCTTGGATATAGCTGGGCAAGTTGTGGCCTTCTGGGGACCCTCTCTCCCCACCCCTGAGGCTTACTGGTCTCCCCAGCCTGCTGGGAAGCAGGACAATTCCGCAGCTGTCGGCCCTCATTCTTGTCCACGTGGAGTGGAAGTTCGGTGACGTGGGACCACTGCCTGTGGTCTTTGCATGTGAAGTGTCGTCTTGGCCTCATGCGTGCCCACGTGGGGTTCTCTGTCTCTCTGGCTGGCTCTGAGATACCCCAGGTGGCTCTGCTCCTCAGGTGGTAGGGCTGTTTCTCTGGTGACTGGTGTGCAGGGCCGGCAGGCCTTCTAGGCCGGAGGAAGGGTCCTTAGCCGCCATCCCGCATGCCTTCCTCCTTGTGCTGTCTGCTAACGCCGCCTGCTTTGTAGAGGACCCGTGCACCTTTCCTGCCCACAGCTGGGGCACCCCCCTCCCCGCCATGCTCCATCTGCCCCGGATACGGATTCCTTCTTCAGTAGCCCGCCCCACCCCCGCCCCAGTAGAGGCTCCCACTTACCGCCCTCTCCTCCTTCCCGGCTCAGGTGGTCCCCAAAAAGAAAGAGCGGAAAGCGGCGTCGGATGATGACATCTCGGAGCAGGACGGGGAGGCGAACCGGTTCTCAGACGAGGAGGTTGGCTCGATGAACATCACTGATGAGATGAAGCGCATGTTCAACCAGCTGTGAGTACCCTGTCCCCGCCCAGAGCCTCGCTGGACCCCCAAACTGAGTGGATGGGCTGGGCTACAAGGGGGTCATGAGGGCCAGCAAGGGGCTTCCAGCACAGAGAATTTGGGGAAAGCCACATGGACACAGTCGAGTTGCTCAGCCCAACCTGGCTGCCCCACTTCAGCACAGTGGCCAGGGGCAGGTGGGGACTGTCCCCTCCAGGGGCCCTGCCCTCTTCGGTATCTGTCTACCCACCTTCCTTTCCTTGCCCCCGGCAAGCTTTTTCACAGGCAGCAGATGGACAGGGCAGGTGGGAGGAAGGAGGCCCTTTCTTCAGCTGTGGGAGGGCCCGTTCTCTTCCACGAGAAGAAGGGGTGGGCTTCCAGTTTTGGGGGCTATTTGGTGACCCCACGCGTCCAGAAAGGTCACGTAGTGCACCGTTGCTGCCGGTTCACAGTGACAACTCCCCATCCCCATCCCCTGTGTCACATGCCCCCTAGGACTCCTGGTGAGCAATACACTGCCAGGCTTTCATTCCTAGGGCCCTCTGGGTGGACCTTGAATGTCCAGCCTTTCAGCTGGCAGTGGCATGCATTCAGTCTTTCTACCACCCTGGGATAGAGCGCCAGGTAGTAGTGGCCACACTCATGGACCAGTCCTGATGGTACCCCCTCGCAGCTGCCTTGTGGTGGACCATTGAACTGATCTACACACGGGCACCCCCCACACCCACCCCCAAACCAAAAACCAAACTCTGCCAGCGACTCCACGCTGACTCACAGCGACCTTGTAGGATAGCCTAGAACTGTCCCTGTGAGCTTCGAGACGGGAACTCTTTCCCGGTGAAGGAGGCACGTCTCTCTCCCACAGAGCACCTGGTGGTTTCAAACTGCTGACCTTGTGTAACCCCTATGCCACCCGGGCTGGCAGAGCGCCCCACTCTCCGGGAGTGACTTCTATAAACCAGATGTTTTCAGCATTTTTTTTTCACACCCCATAACCAACCTGGGAGGCCAGTTGGTGCAAAATATCCACTACTCCAAATCAGGGCCCCCACCCCCAGCCCAAGAGCTGGCTTATTAGAGCCTCCCGGGGGCGGTGCAGTGGCCTTGGGGCTAGTGTGGCAGGGCAGCTGGGACTTGTTGAATGCCAAGCTCTGAATGTGGACCCATCTTTCATTGGAAGCCCTTTTCCACTCCAGGGGGAGAGGGAGGAGCCACAGTTGGCACTGAGTGATCTGCCCATGGGCAGGGGGGTCAGAAGGGAAGGCTGGGGCTGAGTCTGCAGGGTCTGCCTTGTCTGCGGGTCCACCAGTGTGCTCTAGCCTGCCTCTGGCCTCCCTCATAGCACCTGCACCCAGCTACCGGACATCCCAACCCCCTGCATAAGGGTCTCAAGGCTGAGAGGGAGCTTGCTGGCCTGGAGTCTTCCTTTCAGCCCTGCTTTCTGACTGCAGAGCTAGGTTTGAGCCCTTGGCTCTGAACCTTCCAGAAAGGCACACCCCTGCTAGCAGGTGCCCTGATGTCGTATTCATTTCAAAAGCCTGGGCATGCACCTCTTCTGCAAATCTCCGCGGCTCGATGTCGAGCCTCACAGAGTCTAGAGAGCCAGCTTCTTCCTTATGTGAAGGCTCAGAGCGGGCCAGTGACTGGCCCAGAAGCACACAGGATTTGTGACAGAGCCATGCCTTCTGAATCCTGGTCTGGTGCTCTGTCCTCCACAGCCGTATCTGCACACGAGACCCATATCCCTCTTCTGCTGCACGCTGCCCCTGACCCCTGACTCTGGAAGTCGGGATGCATGGGCTGGAGCAGCTACAGGGACACGAAGGGACTTTTCTCCACTGAGGATGTCCTTGGATTCATCTTCCCCTTGAAGCAGAACTAGTCTGAGAGCTGTATTTAGGGGGTTTGCTACTTGAAGGTGAGAGGGTCTCCTCCCCCCGCCAAACCACACTCCAGTCCTGGTGGCATTCATACAGAGCGGTCAGCGGTTTGAAATCACCAGCTGTTCCACAAGGCTTTCCGCAGCCTCGGACACCCAGACGGGCAGCTCTGCCTGCTTGCCAGAGTTGTGACGGCTCAGGATTGACTGTGGAAGTGAGTTGGGTTTTACAGAGCCCTCCCTCCTCCAAATCTTAATTCTGACCTCACCCCAAATCTCATGTTCTGACCTTTAGCTACTGAACAACTTTAGCTACTCCTTTTGAAAGGAGCCAGGGCTTGGCTCTGGCTTTCCTCAGACCTCCCGGAGTCCCAACTGCTGGGATGAATGGGCTTCTCTGGGGAAAGTCTCACCCTGCATTTTGATAGTCACCTGGGAATCTGTAAACCAGGAGACTCGGGGGACATTCCCGTGCCCCAGGAGCAGCTGTTGGGGTACAAACAGCCGTTCAGTCTGCAACCAAGCCGAGAACGGATGCTGGGAACACGGGTGCATGTCGATAGGTCTGATTTGAATTAATATCCAGTTTGATTTATCTGTGGTAACATTGGTCGAGTGTTTTAAAAGATGTGTCTCCCATTTACACGCCCACCCCTGCTGCGATTCCAGCCAAAGTCGAGCTGGCCTCACTCCAGAGGGGGCCCTGGCCTCTTGTCCTGATGTCTTCTCTTGCTGTGGGCTGGGACCCAGCGAGAGACGGCCTCCTGGGAGGTCTTGGGAGGCTTTTGAATAATGCGCCCATCTTCAAACCCCATCTTGTTTTCATCAAAATCGGTTGCTTGGGCTTCAGACCAGAAAGAGGAGGAGTGGGGCTTGGCTATTTTCTCTGCCTCCCGGGCCAGTCCTCTTCAACCCCACCCACCCTTGGCCAGGCCCCTCCTCTGCCCGCCCAGCCTCTGTTCTGCTGGGGTGACTGGCAGACCCCAGGCGTGGACAGGCAGTGAAGTCAGGTGGTGGTGGGTGGCCCTCAAAGGTGCAGGCTCCCACCAGTGGTGACCCAAGTGCCTGCCGGGCAGCCTACTCTCCCTCCCGTGCAGCCTCCGGTGCTGGTGCCTGGACCACAGAGTCACCTACAGGCGCCAGCAGGAACTGTGTTGGGGTCCAGAAAGTATCATTCTAGGCAACTTTCCACCAGAAATTCTTGTACCCTGCCCGGTGCTTCCCCCTCAGATCCATTGTCTGACTTGAGAGCCTTTCTCTGGGGATCCAGGGAGGAGCTTAAGGAGGAAGTATAGCAACAGGCAGAGTGGGGGATGGGCATCTGGTCTCAGAATCTGTGTCACCCTTTGGCCACTGATTTCCTGGCTCAAGTGACTGACCCCTATCTGGGTTGGATCAGGACATCCCACTGGGGGACCGGTGTCTGGAGAAAGCCCTCAGACCCAGGAAATCCTGCTTCCAGGGCGAATGAGTCCTTACAGCCATGGGCCAGCCAGTGGGGGACTGCTGCCCATTGTGACCCTATGTGGCAGCGTCAACCCCCCCAGGGGACCCCTAGGCTGTAGGCTTTGCAGTGGAGAGTCCATACTTGGACCCCACCAGCAGCTCTGGGAGGAGTGACCTGGAATCCTGCTGTCTTCAAGGTGGCGGCCTTCGAAGCCCCACCGGGCAGGTCATGCTGGCCACCAGGGTTGGAGAAGACAAAGCCCAATTTGAACACAGGTGCATTGTTTCAAAGGTTTCCAAGACCTGGGAACAGCGGCACTGACCTGACTGGGTCTGCCTGGACCCGAGGGGCTTCTCCAGACACACGGTTACCCCACCGGGAAGGGTGGGGGCTGTGTGCTGGGCCCGGCGGGCACACACGCAATAGCCGCTGCCAGCTGGACAGAAGCAGAGTTGCTTTCTGCACAGCGTGTGGCTCACCGCCGCCGAGGGCACAACGACACACCAGCAGCACTCCTCCGTCACACGGGCTCCGAATTCAAACCCAGTTGCCAGCAGGCAGTGTTGGTCCCCAAGACCGCCACCTGAGCCTCGGTCTGCCTCCGCGTCAAATGGGGATCAGAGTTACCTCTGCCCCGGAGGGTTAGGGTCAGGGTGAGAAGGATTGCGTTTTTCATAGAAGCCAGCCCGACCCCGGCACAGAGGGGTGTGACGAGGAGAAGAACAGTTGGAGGTGACAGAGTGGGCGGGGTTTGAGTCCCCGTTTCTGCTGCCGTGAGCTGAGGGACTTCAGACACGTGAATGAATCTGAGGGGCAGTTTCCCTTGCCTCTAAAGCCTCAGCCTGTGTCGAAGTGGCCGAAGGCCTCCTGAGTCACTTTGGTCAAAGCAGAGACTCCGGAAAGAGCTGTGAAATGCACAGGCCGGGGTGTGTGTGTGTGTGTGTGTGTGTGTGTGTGTGTGTGCGCGAGAGCTGTTGGAAGGTGGTGCTTAGGGAAATGTTAGAATCTCGTATCAATATGCAACTTCAGCTCAGTCAGATCCCCGTGTGTCGTCCTCACAGGCGGGAGACCTTTGACTTCGACGATGACTGTGACAGCCTGGCTTGGGAAGAGAATGAGGACACCTTGCTGCTCTGGGAAGATTTCACCAACTGCAATCCTTCCATCGACCCTCAGGGGGAGGTAGGCAGGACCTGGCCACCCAGAGGACTTTGGGGGTGGACCGTCCCCCAGCCCCTGCTGTCCTGTCCCCTCGCTGGCCCCCACCACCCAGCTCAATTGCCCCCTTTGTTCTCGTTCCTCAGCAGGAGGAGAACTTGGGTAACTTGATCCACGAGACCGAATCCTTCTTCAAGACGAGAGACAAGGAGTACCAGGAAACGATAGGTCAGATCGAGGTAAGACGGGTGACGGGGAGCCTGCTGACCCCTCCCTGACTCTGGGCAGCCCACACCATCCTTAGAGGGTTTCCACGGCTGTAAGGTGGGGCTAGTGATCCCTGCTTGTCCCAGAGAACCTGAGCTGAGGGCCCCTGGTCAGTGGTATGGAGGGATCCCAGGTACGGAGAAACCCTTTCCAAGTACACCCTCCCCCCGTCCTACAGAGGAGGGAATGAGAGACCAAGTGATTGCCCAAGGCCTTCTGGCCAGGGAGCAGGGGTCAAACCCAGCTCTGTGTGGCTGCAGCCAGCACCCTAGCTGCTGGTGTAAATGCCGTCAGCCTGAGAAAGAAGAGAAGGGCGTGGAACCTGGGAGAGACCCCAGGGCTTCGATAAGCAAGTCCACACGAAGGAGCCAAGAGAGGTCAGGCCTGGGTGGTCTTATCTGGGTAGGCGTCCCCCAGGGTTCTAGCCGCTTCGACTAGCTATGGGCCAGGAGGTAGAGAGCAGGGGGGTGGGTCCACAGCCCGAGGGAGCTTGAGGCCCATGAGGCTGGGTTGTAGTCTTGACGATGCCACCATAGAGGCAGTGAGGGAGGGGAGGGTCTGCTGCAAGGGTGACGTGCCCGCCCCCTTCCCTGCAGCTGGAGCTGGCCACAGCCAAGAGCGACATGAACCGGCACCTGCACGAGTACATGGAGATGTGCAGCATGAAGCGGGGCCTGGACGTGCAGATGGAGACCTGCCGCCGGCTCATCAAAGGCTCTGCAGACAGGTACGCCACCCCTTGGGCTCCTGGACGGGGGGCGGGGGTTAGTGGGGTCACTTACAGCCTGGCCACATTGCATCCACCCCTCCTGTCCTCTGTCCGTCCGTCCACTCATCCTCCAGCCTTCCTTCCACTGATCCTGCCCTCGAGCAATCCATCTCTTGCCCGCCATCCATCCTAAGTTAGATCACCTACTGTGTGCTAGGCGCCTTGCAGATCAGATCTCAGAGAGCCCCCAGCCACTGCTGTTGCTTCAGCTTCATTGGTTGAGGGCCCCCTGTGTGCAAGGCCGTGTGGCTTCATGCAGGCCTTCTGCTGATGCGAACAATGGAGGAAGCAGGCAGGGGACCGCCAGCTCCACTGTTACCCCTGGGGTGAGAGTTTGTCCGTAGGAAGTAATTGTCCTTTCGTTCCCATCTTCCAACCCAGAACTGGCTGGCTGGCCAACATCAGGCCCTTTGTCTTTTCTGGGGGACACAGAGACCAAGACAGAGCCGCTGTCTTCGGGGAACATGCAGCCCGGCTGGAGAAACAGTCCCTTAGTCAAATGAGAGGCTGCCTGACACGAAGCCCAAGGCTGCCCTGTCGTTGTCTGTCTTTCTGTCGCAGCATGGCTGTGCTTGGGACTCAGGCTAGGAAAGGGGAGACAAGTGCCATGGGCTGCAGAATGGGCGTGGCCTGCGGTCAGCCTGGCCTGCCTTCACTCCCCTGCTGCCTCAGGGGCCCCAGGGTGAGCTCAGCTGTCCAGAGAGAGTTGCTGAGCAAGGTGTGGAAGGGCCCCCGGCTCATCAGTCACAGAGGCAGCGTTCAAGTCCATCCGCTTGGCCGCCCTAGGAATGCAAATTCTTTGGGACTGACTGAGCACCTGCTGCCTTCCCAGGAGCCCTGGTGGCACAGCAGTTAAGCGCTCAGCCGCTCACCGACAGGTCGGCAGTGGTAACTGGCCAGCGGCACCCAGGAGAAAAGACCTGGCTCTCTGCCCCTGTAGAGACAGCGGAGGGGAGACAGCGGAGGGAAACCTGCGGGGCCATCTGGGCTGTTCTGGGGGGGTGACTCAGAATCAGAGGTGACTCCATGGGAAGCGACACCCCTATGCTGGGTCCAGAGCTGTGTTTGGGGACTGGGAGGAAGAACCCCATGTAACTACAGGGCTTTCTGTCTGGAGAAGCCAAAGTCCTCAAACCAATTCAAGATCGGTACAGGGGTCTCCCCCACGGGCCGTCAAGAGCCATGTGCCCCTCCAGTGCTTTGATCGTGAGCCCGAGCAGAGAGAGGGCAGAGGCCGGGAAGAGGGCCCTGCCCCAGGTGTGAGAATGCTGGAGGGAATGCTCAGACTTCCTGGCTCCTGGAATCCTTCCCAGCTCCCCAGGCTGCCGTCTAAGAATGCCCGTGTTCACTTTGCCTTCCAGAAATTCCCCGTCGCCCAGCTCTGTGGCCAGCAGTGACTCAGGAAGCACAGACGAGAACCAGGACGAGTTTGAGCGGGAGGCAGATGTCGAGCCCATGGTCAGCTGATGACCGAGGCCCCCGGCGCCTGGTGGTGCTAGAGATGGGGCCCTGCCTGCCTGGGGCCCCGAGGCCCCTGAGGTGGGGCTCACGCCCTCACCACACAGACTGCCAACCCTTCCTTCTCTGGAGGTCCAAGGGACTGCTGCTTCCTTCCGTCCACACTCCCTCCACTGACCGGTGCCCCTTCTCCACCCGTCCACCCAAGGAATGGTGCTGTCTCTTTCTATCGTTCTCCACGTTACCAATGCAGACGTCGGTCTGGGTGATGCAGTCTTAACTGTGCCTTCTCCCTTAAGCTGAGCCACTTTGAGCTCCAAAGAATTATTCCTAGCAGGTGTTTTTATACAAAACTCGAAGCTGTGGGCATTCCCCTCCTCCCCACCTCCATGGTGTCACGTGGTTTTCTCCCCTCCCACCTGCTCCTCTGATTGGCCATGAGCTCTGCCCTCCCTTCTACCTGTCAGCCTGGAACACTGTGGGGCTTGGAGGAGTGGGAGAGAGGAGAGAAAGGTGGTAAAAGGGAGCAAAAGCATTTTTTCCCTTTTCTTTTTGGAATAAGCGGCAACGGGAAGGGACGAGGCACTGTGGGGAAGGTGGAGCCTCGCTGTGTCTAAACTACTATGCAAAAAACAAAAACAAGCAGCTTGCCTTATTACATTGTGCAAAGTTGGCCCCTCCTGGACCAACAATGCCCTCCAAATCTGGGGGAGGGGGCTGCGGTCATCTCTGCTATACAGCCCCCCCAGAGTGAGCCGGCTCTTAGGAGGGGAGTTTGGTTCTGATTGGTAGCTTGTCCTGGGTTCTGCTTGGGCCCTTGTGGGCCTCGGGGGGGTGGGGGGGTGGGGTGGGGGGGGGCGCGGGGAAGGTCTTCTCTTGCTCTGGTGATTTGATGCTCTGTCCCCTGCGCCGGTCACCTCAAGAGGACTAATGCCTGTGCTAGCTCTGCACAGAAGGGTGAAGGGCCAGGCCCGGCACCCACCCCGGTTAGCGCTGTCCCCACCATCGTGGTTCTCCTAGGCCTCGAGTTGTCCTTTGCTGTCCACTGGCAGGGGAGGATGGCAGGTGGTGAGGACGCGGGCTGTTGGAGATGGTCGGAATAGGAGCTTGAGCCAGAACTGTCCTTCATTCCGCCTCTTTCATTCTTCACAAACTGGCTGGCCAGTGGGGTTCACCTGGGCCACTAGCTCCGCTGGATCCCAGTGGACCTGAGCTGCAGGTTGGGCCCTGTGTTGAGACAACCACCAACGCTCTTTTTGGAGCAGGCTACACAGACCCATTTTTGAACATTCTTTTTTTAATTTGTAAATCCTACAGCGGTGGGGAATTTTGCTTTTGCTGGCTCAGGAGTGCCCCCTGGAGGTCAAGGAGCAAAATTCGCCCAGGGACCAGTACTCAGTTTCTCCCCTGGGGACCCTGGCTGTCCTGCCTAGGGCCCTGGCGATCTTAAAGGGCCTTTTCTTTCTTCCATTCCCATCCTCAGTTTTGCATTCTTAGCCATTGTACATACTATTCGTAATATATATATATATATATATATATATATATATATGTGGAAAGAGCATGTGAGAGTGTGCTAGCGTCAGCCTAATTTATCAGACCTTGGTGGCCTTTGTCATGAGTTTTTTTTCCCCACTTTGTGTTTTTGGGTGGGGGGCACCCTGCTGGTTTCCTGGGAGCAGTCTGGCCACATGGCTTCCATGCCAGCCTCTGTGTATTAGCCAACAGCCCTTTGGTCGGTACTTGGTGGACAGTGGGTTTGGGGTGAGAGCGCTTCTCTCCTCTCCGCCCACCCTCAGTCTAAAGGTTACAGGGTTCAAATGTACCTTTCTATTGTGGTGGTAGTGGTGGTTACTATTGTCCTTTTGTGTCTGTTTTAACCAAAGGTTATCAGAGCCAGTCGGGCCTGGACCACAGCTGCTGAAAAGACTTCCGTTTTCCCCAGGGTCAGATGGTCCTGCCCTCGGGGGGGTGGGGGGGGTGGGGGGTGTCTCCTCTCTCCAAGGCTGAGTGGGGGGGCGTTGGCTGGCATGGCTTGGGAGTCAGGGTTAGCCCCGAGTTGTTCCTTGTGGTGGTGAGAGGGACCCAGCTTTAGAGTCCAGACTGTAAAGCAATAGTGTGAGAGATGCCATAGCCATGGCATCTGGTATATCCTTTTTGTCCCCCCCCCCCTTCCATGTATGCATGGGTTGTGTATCTTTGGAGAGGAGGGTGCTGTGCGTTAGTCTGGAGGGGTCAGGGGGCTGAGAGCTCCTTCCAGCTGCTCACCACTGGAAGCAGGGATCCCCGACGGGTACATAGGGGGAGGGGCCAGAGGTGGGGCCGCCCTGCTACCCGGGCTGGTTCCGGGGTCTCGGCCCTCCTGCTGCCTCTCCACCCAGTTCTTTTTTGAGTTCCTTGCCAGGGGGTCCTGCCTCCCTCCTCACCTCCAGCCCACAGCTTGCCAAGAAAGACCCCAGCGCTCCCCTGGGCAGCACGGCCGGCTGGCGACGACCTGTCCTGCCCTTTGTAAAGCTGTACATACTTTGTTTGTCTTTTCTCTCTCTCAGCCCAGTGTCATATTGACATTGGTATTGTAGCATTGCTCTCGGACTGCCTCTCCTTTGCTGTCCTCTCTCCCACTCCTACTTTTTGTTTTAATTTTTTTGGAGGGGGAGGTTATCAAAAGAGAGGGTTGAGAAGGGATGGGGGAAGGGGCTTCCTTTTGGCCCCTAGATAGTGGACCGTGCGAAACACACACACACACACACACAGACACACACACACGAGACTTGAAACGGGGGGCGGGTGGGGGGAGATCAGCATTCACAGACTTTTGTTTTCTCATGGTGGAGCCAGGCAGAAGCTGTGTACTTGTATGTTCAACACAGATTTTGCTCTGTGGGCGTAGCTCACAGCTCTGGGCATCTGACCACTTTGGCTGGGGGTGAGGGGTCGAGGGCGTAGGGTAGGGGATAATCGTGTAAGGTATACCTTAAGCTAAATGTAATCTATTTATAAAAGCAAGAGGCTCATCTATTTTTATGAAATGGGAGGTTTTTAAATTTAGGGTAGGCAGCTGTGGCGCCCAGCGTTTTTTGTGTGTGGACAAGATGTGCATGTTGCTGCTGGTTTTAATGTATCAGTTCCCTTCAGCCTGTCTTCCCCCCACCCCTCCTTCCTAGTCAGCCACTGCGATGAGCCACTTCTGCAGTGGGGGGGACCCATCCCACCCATTTCCTTCTGCACTGCCCCCGGCTCCTTGGTCCTCAGAAGTCTGTGGAAGGGTCAGTAGAGAAGTAACAACTGGGCAGGAGGAGGGAGAGGAGGGTACCAAGGCAGGGCTCCCGTTCTGCCATCTGTCTCCGGCTAGGGGAGGCTTTGGTGCCTGACTGCTCTGCCAAGATGCATTAGCAAGCCAGGGGTGTTGGGGAGAGGGTCAAGCAGCAGCAGAACGTGGCCATGGGGCTGTGGTCTGTGGAGCACACGGTTGCCTCTGTGTCTGCGTCCTCCTGGGCTATAGGTTGTCTGGCAGCTGTGGCAGAGCTGCCAGGAATGCCGGGAGAGGGTCGAGCCCCCCTGGCTGTCGCCCCTGCAGGCCAGGGACTCTGTGCAGTCCTGGTGTCCTTGTTCTTCCAGGCGGAGGGATGAGGAGCTGGGAGCTCCCTCCCAGCCTGCTCTTCTGCCCTCAGCTACTGATCTCTCGGAAAGAGTCTTGTGGCATAGTCTCCATGGAAGGGAATTTCCAGGGAAGGGATACCCCAGACTCTTGCTGGGCTGTGCTGGTCATGGGCAAATCCCTTGTTTCAACCCCTCCAAGAAATGAGGCAAAGGTACGCCCTCCCCACCCCCACCCCCAAGACCCTTGTGTGACCATTTGACCATCTACCTGATTTTTAACCCCACCCAGGGAGACTTTATATCCCATGGTCCCATCCCACCCTCCTGTTGCTGTCTGTCTGCCAGCAGGGTCTGCCATCCAGGGGAAAGGGGGTGGGGGTGGGTGTTTATACTCACAAGAGACTACTGATCCTACCCAACACCTACCTGTTTACTGTACTGTTGTAAATATCATGCCCTTTATATCCTGTATATTGGCTTCTTTTCAATAAAGAGAAATGTCTTAGCATCGGTGGTGCTTTTCTTTAGTTACCTTTGTAATTAAGGATGACAATTCTGGGGTGGGAGGGACAAGGGGACCGAGGGCTGTATCCACACGGAAACAGGCGAGTCAGCCCACTAGCTACAAAGAAGGGCAGTGTGCCTTCACTGCTGCACTTGCACCTCACCATGGCTCTGCGAAAGGAGGCAAAGCATGGCTGGTTACACACACTTTACAGAAGAGAGAGCCAGGGAGGTCACAGGCTGGAGAGCTGTCGACATCTGGTTGGGGCTTGAGGACCTGTTGGCTCCAAAGCCCGCCTGTATCTCAAACCCAGGAGAGCCTCCGGGTTTGAAACTCCAGCATATGTTTCTTCTTGCTGATGGCCACACTCACGATGACAAGGAACTGCCTTACACTGAACCTGCTTAGCCCAAGGTCTTCTCTGAGAACGAAGAGAAACCGGCACTGCCGATTCCACTGCGCTTTGTGCCATCGCTCAGACTTGCAGTCGACATTGTCCCCCTGTCTCACTGCCCCGTTCTTTGAGTGTTCTGATTCCCCAGTCTCATAAACAGTGTGGTCTTCTGGAGGACAAGGAGGGGCACAGATGGTAGGGACATAGTGAAGCTGACCAGCAACAGCATGGGAAGCCCCAGATGGGGTTGAGTCATGCACCAGCCATAACAATGGGCTGGCCCAGAGGAACCAGCAACTGTTTGTGCTGCTGTTCTTAACTTATGCCTACGTCACAGCCATCTCCACAACAATGGTTAGCTCCATTTTCTGGATGAGGACTCTTAAGGCCCGAAGAGGTTGTTACTTGCCCAGTGTTGTATTTCAGAACCAGAGCCCGCATTGCAATTCTCTCTCAAGGAAGAACTCGGTTCACACAGCTTGAAGAAACGGAATCAATTGCATGATGATTGTATTAGTCTGGGTTGACTAGAGAAACAAATTCATAGACACCTGTCTTGTGGCATAGACACAAGGGGGTGGGGGTGGGTATTTATACTCACAAGAGACTACTGATCCTACCCAACACCTACCTGTTTACTGTACTGTTGTAAATATCATGCCCTTTATATTCTGTATATTGGCTTCTTTTCAATAAAGAGAAATGTCTTAGCATCGATGGTGCTTTTCTTTAGTTACCTTTGTAATTAAGGATGACAATTCTGGGGTGGGAGGGACAAGGGGACCGAGGGCTGTATCCACACGGAAACAGGCGAGTCAGCCCACTAGCTACAAAGAAGGGCAGTGTGCCTTCACTGCTGCACTTGCACCTCACCATGGCTCTGCGAAAGGAGGCAAAGCAGGGCTGGTTACACACACTTTACACACACTTTACTTATACCTGTGTGTATAAGAAGAGAGAGACAAATTCATAGACACTTGGCTGAGCCCCAGTGGCATAGTGGTTGAGTGCAGGACTGTGATCCACTGACTTGGCGGTTCAAATCCAGCAGCTGCTCTCCAGGAGCAAGGTTGGGCCTCCCACTCCCACCAGGGGGCAGTGATGCCAAAAAAAATTCATAGACACATATATATGTATAAGAGCTTTATGATACCAAGGGGCTCAAGTAGAAAGAAAATTGGTTTGAGATGATGATGAGAAATGTACAAATGTGCTTGAAACAATGGATGTATGTATGATTGTGATAAGAGTTGTATGATCCTCCAATAAAATAATTAAAAAAAAACCTTTACATCAAAGAGTAATTGTATATTACAAAATTGTATATTACCAGTCCAGATCAAGTCCATATGTCTAATATTAGGCCATATGTCCCATACTAGTCTATAAATCCCTCTAAGACTCATGCAATACATGCAATGACACTGAATGGAGGAAGATCACAGGCCAGTGGATGAAAAGTCTTGTGGGTCCAGTGGCGGTGGAAACATCTCTGCACAGGCGTTGGTCTCCATGTGGCTCTTCCAGCTCCAGGAGTCCGGCTCCATAAGTGTAGCTCCCTGTGTCTTGTCAGCAGGAAGACACAGCAGAGAAACAGGCTTCCAAAATGAGGTCATCAGGCTGAGATCTGATTGACAGGCTCAACTCCACCCCTTTGCAAGTTGACAGGAGATTATGTAACTGCCACAGTGACTGTGGGGAAAGGGGCCATAATGACTTTAGGAGCAGAATGATGTCCTTGTTGCTCTTAAGTGCCGTCAAGTCAGCTGTGACAGAGTAACCCTGTGCGCACAGACGGAAACATGGCTTGTTCTTGTGCTGTCCTCACAACTGTTTTTGAGGCTGCTGCTGCAGCCACTTTGTTAATCCATCCTGCTGAGGTGGTCCTCTCTCGCCGCCCCGCTCCCAAGTATGACCTCTTTTTCCAGAGACTGGTCTCTTCCAAAATATGTCCAAAATACGCGTGATGAAGTCTCGACATCCTGGCTGCCCCCACCCACCCAAACACAATAATACAACACACACACACACACACACACACACACACCATTCTGGTTTTTAAGGAACATTCTGCCTATATTTCTACTCAAGGCAGGTTGGCAGCTCAGGGTACTTTCAATATTCTTCAACAGCATCAAAATTCAAATGCGTCTATTCTTCTCTGGTCAATGTCCAGCTTTCACCTGCATGCAAGGCTCCTGAAATTACCATGGCTTGGGTCAGGTGCACCTCAGACCTCAAAGTCACATCCTTGTTTCCCCCCCCCTCACTTTAAAGAGGTCTTATGCAACAGGTTCACCCAATGCAATGTGTCGTTTGAGCTTGACGGCTGCTTCCGTGAGCACTGGGTCCAAGCAAGACAAAACTCTTGACCACTTGAGCCTTTTCTCCAGTTGTGAGGATTTTAGTGTTCTTTCCCTTGAGTTGTAATCCACACGGAAGGCTGCCAACCTGGATCTCCCTCACTTTCAGCAAGCCCGGTTGCTATCTGCATATCACAAGTTAAGAAGCCGTCTTCTGATCCTGATGTCACCCTCTTCTTCACAGGATCCTTCTTCCTGAATTATTTTGCTCACTGTGCAGACAGAATAAGAAGTATGGGGACACAACCCTAACCTCCTGAGATCCCATTATTATGAAAGATTTCAGAATCCGAGTCTTTTTTTTTTTTAGGCATCACTGCCCTCGGGTGGTGGGAGTAGGAGGCCCAGCCTTTGCTCTGTGAGCTGGAATTGAACCTTCATCCTGGTGGGCCGCAGTCCGGGGCACAACCACCACGCCACCTGGGCTTAGCCCCAGAATCCGAGTCTTAAATAGCTTGGAAGCAGTCATGAAGGAGACAGATTCTTATCACAAGCCATACATTCATCCATTGTGCCAAGCACATTTGTACATTTGTTGCTATTTGTTGTGATAAAGAGTTGTATGAGCTCCCAGTAGAACGATTCATATAAAAAATGTAAAAACTCCCTAAAAGACAAAGAAAAAAAGGAAAGAGAGTCCCCTAGTGAAAATAAATTTCGATAGGGCAAAAAAAAAAAAAAGCGTCGGAGCAGAGGCTCCTGGTAGGGGAACTGCAGGGAAAGCTCAGCCTTGATCTGCTCAGGTTGTATCTGCAATCCATGGTAATTTGCAAGGAAGCCTTCAGGCCCTGGGAGGCTGCGGGGTTGGGGGTGGGGTGGGGGGGTGAGGGGCGTTGGGGGATGGGGTGGGGTGGCAGCGCTAGGCTGGGAGGTGGAGGGCGGCTGGCTCTGGGCGGGGTGTGGCTCTGAGGGTGGCAGGAATCTGGTCACTGCACAAACTCAGAGGCTCTCACCCACCAAACACAGCCCCACGCAAAGTACCTAAAGTGCTGACCTAGGGCCTGGCTCAGTAGGGTCTGCCGCCCAGTCGCGGCACGTGCCCCGACTCCCGTTCTCCAATTGGCTCTTTTAGTCTCTTTCCCTACGGCCCAAGAAGGCTGCAACCTGACCGTCGCTCTGATTGGTCCAGGAGCTCTCATGTGTGACTCTGATTGGTTAATGAGGCTCACGCCCTCTTCCCCTCTTCGCCAAAGGAAACTTGGGTCATACCATCACATACGAAGGGGGACAGGCAACATATTCCAGGCCTTCTCTATGGGGTTTCCTTATTTGGAAACACACGATGGTCCCATCCAGTGACGAGAGAGAAATACTTTTATTCCTGGAAGGTGCAGGCGTGGTTTTATGCCGATTCCTAGCTCGGAGGGCGGTGGGGGTGCTCTGAAACCCCTCTCTGCAAAGTGGTGCGGTCCGAGTGGGGCGGGGTCCAGAGATCCTGCGGGCCGATGCCAAACTCCAGGGCACAGTGGTGGTGCAAGTCCACGATGCTTCTCCGGCTGCCCGCGCTCCGCCGCGCCCTGCTGGCCCGCCCCTGGACGGGGCTCAGGTGAGTGAGCACCGGGCTGGGGAGGCCCCGAGCGCGGCGTCTGCTGGTCTGGGGTCGTCGAGCGCCTGTCCCCGCCGGATTCCGCCGGCGCTCCCATCTCTGGGGCCTTTGCCTCGTGTGCCCGCTTTCTTCCCACGGAGCCTCCTCACCTCACTCCCCCGTCTCCCCGGGGGGTCACTAACCTTCAGCGAGAGGGACCCCTTTCCCGAGTCCTGTGACCGGGTCGGGGTGCCCCGGGGCTCTCGCGGCCCCCCGCTTGGAAACAACCTCTGGTCCACTCACCTGTGTCCTCATACTGGGTTTTCAGTGTCTTCACCCGACGTGCGCTGGCTTCGCCAACGGACCTCTGTTTAGCGTTGACCGGATCTCACCTTTCTACCTTCGACCACCTTTTAAAGACCCACCCTAGGATCAATCACCCGACTCTTCCTGCCTGCCTCTCTTTCCCATTTTTCTGTCTTACGTGTTAGATGAAAAACCACTCGAGAGGAAGTCCTTTCTGGTAGGTGGAAGAGTCCTATTATGGGCTGCTCCTGCATAGGCATGGGCCGGGTGACTGGGTTGGGGTGGGTGTAATGAACCTCGGAACCCCGGCGGTGCACTGATTGCACGCACTGTGTCTAAGGACCAGGCCCGCGTTTTGAGCTCACTTGCCGGCTTTAAGGGAGCCCTGGTGCAAGACGGAGCGGTTTATCCATTGGACTGCTAACCATCCACGAGGTCAGCAGTTGGAAAACCCCCAGCTGCTCCTGGGGAGAAAGCTGGGACTTTCTACTCCGATATAGAGTTAACAGTCTCCAAAACTCACAGGAGCAGTTTTACCCTGGCTTTTAGTCGCTATGAGTCAGAATGCACCCAATGGCAATGAATTTGCATTTTCTCTCTCCTTGGAAGAGAGCTCTGGCAGCTTTGGAATTTTGTGGGGCCAATCTATGCTGTCCAATATGGACACTCTGAGTTGGAATCGGTCATCTCAGATGGCAAGGGCTTATATCATGTAGCAAATACTGCGAGGAGTATTTGTCAATATTGCGAGAATGAAGCGAGTGGGTTTGTAAAATGCGTAAAACTGCCTGGCACATTGGAGGTGCTCAGATGTTATTTATTAGCACTTTATTTGAATGTCTCACTCTTGTAAGGTAGCTACTCTGGACATGTTGTCAGGAAAGACCAGTCTCTGGAGAAGGACATCAAGCTTGGTAAAGTGGAGGGGCACTATGTTAATCTGGGTTTACTAGAGAAACAAATTCACAGACACTTGTATGTATGTATGTAAGAAAGGGCTTTATAGAACAAGGGCAGTTGAGCATTGAGCAAACATCCCAGCCTGGTCCATCAAGTCCATAAGTCTGATATTAGCTCCTTTGTCTGATACCAAGTTATAAAGTCCTCTTCAGACTCACGAAACAAATGCAATGATGTCGAACTCACGAAGATCACAGGTCAGTGGGTAGGAAGTCTTGCGGATCCAGTGGCACTGTAAGCATCTCAGCTCTGGCAGGGGTCTCCCTGTGGCACTCCCAGCTTCCATCAGGGTAGTTTCATGTGGCTTCTGGGATTGAGTCTGCATCCTGCCTCCAGGGAGCTATTTATCTCCTGAGTGTCTCCACATGAGGTCATCAAGCTGCCGCCTGATTGACAGGCTCAGCTGCACCGTCATGTGACTACCACAGGCAGCCCAATGGAGGAAGGCCCTCCACAAGGTGGGGTGATACAGTGGTTGCAAGCATGACAATAGTTGTGAAGATGGCCCAGGCCCGGGTGGTGTGCCTTGTTCTGTTGTCCTGAATAGCAGTCATAACTTCCCAGTGGGTCCTGGCTTCGATAAACTGCAGCTGGGCCGGGGGACACTTCTTCCACAGATGTTCACTTCCCAGTTTTCTTTTTGTTGTTATTGTTTTTTTTTTTTTGGAGGGGGGGGGGCATCACCGCCCTCTGGTGGTGGGAGTAGGAAACCCAGCCTTTGCTCTGTGGAGCTGGAATTGAACTTCCATCCCAGTGGGCTGCAGTCCCGCGCACAACCACTACGCCACCGGGGCTCAGCCCCCAGGGTTTCTGAGAGGTAGAGCACCAGGCCTCGCTGTGAAGACTTGGAACTCTTGCCTTTCAGCAAGTAGCCGAGGGGCCAACCTGTCACCCACCCCAGTCTGAATCCAAGCTGAAGAAGCGACCCACTCACTGCCATCCAGTTCATGCTGATTCCCAGAGGCCCTGTAGGCCAGCATAGAACTGCCCCCGTGGGTTTTGGAGACTGTCATTCTTCACCTGAGTAGAAAGCCCTGTCTTTCTCCCCTGGGGCAGCTGCTGGTTTCGAACTGCTGACCATGCAGTTAGCAGCCCAAAAGGGTGACCACTGTACCACCAGGCTAGGTGTGCAGAAACCCAGGGGCAGCCTGGGGGCGGAGCTGCCCTTCAGATCCAGGTTTGCAAACCTCGCCAGCTCAGAGATCGTGGTGTGGTGGAGGGAGGTGGCTTGCTGCCTGCTGAGGCTGCCTTTGGTCTTTTTGTGTGCCCAGGCCTCCCTTTCCAAGCTCTATTTACCTGACCGCTAGGACTGTGGCCTGCTGTCATCCCCCACTAAGCACTGCTCTTTCCAGAGTTAATCAGTGTCCCATCTACCTCCCTGCCCCCGAGGGTTACGGGGGAACCCTGGGCCTGGGTGAGTTTCAACACTGTGTGTGTCTTCAGTGAGTGAGGAGCGGATAGCGCCAGGCATAGGAAGGAGACAGGCGACAGGAGGACTCCTCTTCTGATCATAACCGCACTTGTGAGCAGGGTTCTCTTTGCAGGCCTCTCGCTGTGCTGAGAGACCACCTTTCTGCAGACACAAGCCCAGGGAGGCCGAGCATGGCATTTGTAGAAGGTGCCACGGGCAGCCACTGTGTTCCACATGTGCTGTATTCCACATGGTGGGCCCAGAGGATGCCCCTGTGGATGGAGCCTTTGAGGCTGCCTAATGGGGAAGAAAGGATGAGACATTGAAAAGAACCCGGAGTGTCTGGTGCAAGGAGTCCCTGGGTGGAGCCAATGAGGCATGCACTTGGCTGGAACCAAGAGACAGAGGTTCAAGTCCAAAGGCCTGGCAACTGGCTTCAAAGGATGACTCAGGCATTGACCACGCTGAGGAGCGTCTTGGGCCCAGAGTCGGAGTTACATCGGAAACGGTTTCTAAATCTGGTAGCAAGCAGTCTGTATTCGAAAAACGAAACGAAACAAAAAGCAAACCAAGGAAGAATGGACGGCGTCCATTTTGGCTTACAGAAGTGTGTCTGGGGAGCTGGGCCGGAGCCCTGGTGCTTGCGAGCCACACAGTGGGCAGCCTTGTAGGAGAAACACTGGGCTTTCTACTCCTGTCTATCTGTCTTGGAAAGTTCGCTGGGAGTCTAGCTTGGTTTGGGGGAGGAAGACGGGACTTTCTACTCCTGTAAATAATGACGGTCTCGGAAGCCCACAGGGACCGTTTTCCTCCATCTTGGGTCTCTCTGAGTCCACATTGACTCTGTGGCAGTAGGTCTGTTTTTTGGTTTAGAGGGTTTCTGAGACAAAATCTTTAGAGGAGCGGACAGCCTCATCTTGCTCCCTCAGAACCTGCGCCACGGGGGCTCGGAGCAGGGATAGTTAGTTATCCAGCACTCAAGTGCCGTGGCCAGGTTCTGGGTGCCTAAGCACGGGCTTTCCCATTTGGCAGGTGGGCACACTTCACGTACATGCCCGTGGGAGCAAGGCCTCAGCTAAACTCTCAGTCGGTTTGACTCCGGCTTCTGGGCCTCCCAGTCGAGAGGAGAGTGGGTGTTGACATCGGGCCCCCAGGCGCACACTCCCTCGGGACAGGGTTTCTCCAGCCTCGGGCCTGTGAACCCATGGAGTCTCGTGCCCAATCCACAGCACCCTCAGGGGGACATCCCCTCTGGGGATGGGTGAGCAGGAGCACCGTCACGGAAGAGCAGATGGGCTGCTGGGTGACCTTGTGCCTTTACCCCACTGTTAAGTTGCACACAACGATGGAGTTCCCTGCCTGCCTTTCTGGCGGAGACGCCGTGGGCCTTTTTATCATGGTAGCTCTCGGCATCTTCTCCTGAAGACTCGACCACTGACACAGCGTGCCCCCTTCTGTGCACCGGATGGAGTGAAAGGAAGCTTGGTGGCGCCGTGGTGGAAGCCCTGCCTGGTGGCTAACCAGACGTCGGGGCACAGTTCCGCTCTGCCTAACTCCGAGAGCCAAATTCATCCCCGGACGTCCAGTGGCTGCCGGCTTATAGCCACCCTGTTGGACGTGACTTTGGGCCCTCAGCCTCCTCCTGGCTGCAGAGATTCGCAGCGAGGGCACCGGCGGTTTGCTGGGGACCTGATGCTTGATGGGAACTCTGCCAGCACTGGCGTGAGGGACACCCACAGACTGACGGGGGCGTGGTGCTGATCTCATCCTGCTCGGGTAGTGTGCGGCAGGGACACACCCTCGGTGCCCCCCAGGTCTGATGCATGGTCGAGTGGACTGGCGGGGTCTCCAGGGGCAGTGAAAAAGGCCCGCAGGGAGCTGGCCTGACAGCGGCAGACATGGTTTGCTGGGGGCAGGACTAGATGGTGCTTCCTGTGCTGTGCCCAGGGTGGCCGTGCCCCCGCACCCAGTCCTTGGCTCCTAACAGCGCTGACAGGCAAACGCAGCGGCCAGCCAGAGGAACAAGGTGTGCCCATCTCCTGCCATCAAGGTTTCAGTCTGCGAAGCCCTCTGGGGCTGAGGAGTCATCGGGAGACGGGATGGAGTCGATGGCAGGACATTTGGGTTTTGAATTTCGTGTGCCGTGAGGTGGGAGGCAGCGGAGGTTCAGTGGTCCATTCTCGGAACCCAGTCTCAGTTCCCTGCCAGCTGCCCCACACCCACCCCATCCGCCAATGGGGGCTGCCAGGCTGCTGTGTCGCTGAGCAGGCTTCATCCAGACTCGGACAGACTAGGAAGAAAGGCCTGGTGATCCACTTCTGAAAAGCAGGCAGTGAAGACCTGACGGCTCGTAGTTCAGACCCTGGGGGTGGTGTGGGACCAGGTGGGGTCTCCCTGTGCTGTGTGTGGGGACTCTAATTGCCCGACTTTAGGGCAGTGCACGATAGCAGCTGGCCAGGAGCAGGCGGGGAAGGAGGACCAAGGGGCTGAGGGTTTCTAGGCAGTGTGGCTTCAGAGGCAGGAGGACCTGGGCACCAGCTGTGACCATTAGTGGACAAGGAAACCACCCCAACCTCTGTTTCTTCATCTATGGAGCAGAGGTAAGGACAGCTGCATCTTCGTCTGGGCAGCCACAAACCATGGCGCGCAGGGGCACTTTGGTGTCCAGTCACCATTCTCCCTGTTTGTCCTGGGCCGCAGGGTGAACGCTCAGCCCTCCCGTACCTGCCCTGCCCTTCCCTGCGCCTTGTCCTTTCTCTCTGCTCACCTGCTGCCTCAGCGATAAGGCGGATTTGCCTTATCAGGCCAGATAAGATCAAGCAGAGCTTGGGGCCAAAGGAGACAAGGCTTTTCCCCTTTCTGTTTCTCCTCTCCGGTATCTACCACTCCCCACTTGAGCTTCCAGGGAACCCAGGGGCTGGCATGGGACCCCCATCTTGACAGAAGAACGCTGGCCAGGGGTCTTGTCCCCGTGTCTGGGTTCCTCAGACACATGTGTTCATTGTCTTTAAAGTCACCTGCTAGGTGCCGAGGCCTGCCGGCCTGCCTGCCAGCGAGCGGGGCCCACACTGACCCTAAAGCCATGGACTCACAGCCACCCCGTGGGGCAGAGTGGAAGGGCTTTTTTGGGTTTCCAGACATTCTTTGGGTTTCCAGACATACTCCGCTTTCTCTCCATGAGTGACTGGGGGGTTGAGACACCGAGCAGCGTGGCCGGTCGAAGCCCAAATGAATGCAGCCTGCCTGCGTGGAGCAGGCGACCGGGCAGGGACCTGCTCATCCCCTGCTCATCGGAGCTCCGCAAGCAGGGTCATCACCGGTGCTGAGAGAAGCGGATGGGCTCAGAGATGACCCAGAAGCGGCATTCCCCTGGGCTGGGTGATGTGGGAGGCCCAGGAGGCATTGTCCTTGGGTGTCATTCACGTAATTCCAACTTAGGGTGGCCCCGAAGCTGCCCCATGAGACTTTTTGTTGGGCTGTACTTTTTTTTTTTAAGCATGAAGAATTCTTTAAATAGAATCTTCTGAAATAATTTGACAGATGCTTTTGTTGATGAGGACATTTTAAGAAAGGCCTTGGCCAATAATCGAATGAATGAATGAATGAATGAATGAATGAAATGTCTGCATGTATGTGAGCAATGATGAAGAGCCTGCTGGTGTTGTGCCTGTGTGCCGGCTGTGATCTGCAGGAGAAAGACTGGCGTTCTATTCCTGTCAACAGTTACCGTCTCGGAATCCCACTGGGTCCCTGGATCAGTGTGGAACGAAGGGCAGCAAGTTTGGTTTTGGTTTGGGGACCTAAAATAGATCCTGACGTGAAAGGTCAAGGTCCTTGACCCTGGGTGGGATGAATCTGAGCCCATTCAGTTGGGATCTTTCTGAGTGTCTGCCAGCAGGTTCTCTGGGTGGGTTCAAAGCGCCAACCTTTCCATGGGCAACAAGCACTTAGTTGCTATGCTGCCTGGTCTCCTCACACTAAGTAGAGGGGACAGAAAAAACCACCACCCCAAACAAGACCACGGTGGCTGAATTGTAAGAAAGGAGGTCGTGTGTGCTTGTGTGGCTGTGTGACAATCTCCTGCCATCCTAGGAGTGTTATGACGTGTGGGGAGAAGAGGACCCTATCTTCCGTGGGCCTGAGAACCCTGGCCACTCTCCTTTCTGCAGTCTGGGTTTCCAGTCTGCCTGGATGTGCTCTGCTCCCCTCCTGCCCTGGGGCCCTGGCCTGCTGTGGAAGTTGTGGTGTTAATGCCACTTCCCGTTGCTGGGACCCTGCTACCGGCAACCGGAGGACAGAGGGCCCGCTTGGGGTCTTGAACCCAGGCTGTGAGCCCCCAGGTTGCTGGGGGAACGGAGCCGTGCACAGACTCAGCCTTCTGGAAGCGGAAGGCCTGGGGGAACTTCTATGAGGCCAGGAGTTCTCTCTGGATTCCAGTGCCAGGCCCCCTGGGGTGTGTTCCAAGAACATGGAAAAACCAGCTCTGGTCGATTCTGTCCTCAGAGGAGGGGCCTGCACCTGATTCAGCTCCACCTTCTGAACCAAGGGAAGGGCCCTCATGAAGTCCATCTAGAATGACGGCAGTCTCCATTCCTTTTAGCTGCAGTTGGCTTTCTCAGCTCAGACTGATCTTCTGACGAGCTCCCACAGCAGATCCGGGGCCTGGAGAGTGCAGGAGCAGGGGGAGTCCTGGAACGGCTCATCCTGAGGTCACTGTGGTGGCCTCTGCCCCGGGCGAGGAAGGTAGAGGGAAGCCGGCAGAGCCTGCATCTCTGGTCCTTGCCTAGAAGGGAGAGCGGGTAGCTGCTGCTGGGGGATAGGCCAGCCACCAGAATGTGCTCCTTGGACAGAGGGTGGGAACAAAGAGTACCACTTTGCCTTGGAAAACCTTGTGGGAGCCCACCCTCTGGAAGGGGAGTGACAGTCTGGGGACAGGCAGGTACCTGTCCCTGAGCTCCCAGCCCTGCGAGGTGCACAGCATGACTCCCGTGTGTCAGGTGGAGAAACAGAGGTTTGCCCAGGGTGATTTGCTGAGATCTGTGGAGGAGTGTGGGGTTCTCCCTAGTTACCCCAAAGCCTGTGCATCTCCTCCCACTCGCTGGGGGTCCAGAGAGGAGTGTGATGGGCCCAATCTTTAGCGGGTACCCCTTCTCCCACCCCTGTGCTTCCTCTGTCCCTTCTGACCCCCGGGGGAGGGGGGAGGAGCAGATAATGCAGCGGGTGGAGATCTTTGGTGGGGGTGGTGCTCTTTCAGTCCTGCCCTAAAGGGTGCCTCAGAGTGGTATTCATTTACAACGGCGACCACTCACCTGGGTCAGGGGGATGGTTACTGCCACCTGGAATATTGACTGGGGTGACCAGAGCCGAGGGGAGACCTGAAGGAAGTGAGGACAGCGTTGGAGGCAGAGGGAAAGGCAGTGCCAGGCCCCGGGGAGCCGGGAGTCTGGGTGGGGAAGCCAGTGGGCCAGATACAGCAATATCGGGATGGGGTGGGGAGTGGGGCCAGCACTGAGGATCTTCTCAGCCCCACCCTCCACGCCCACATTCCTCCGAGTACAATTCACCCGGCTTCTGCAACCCCCCTCCCTTCACTAGCACTGTGCCCTTGGGCAAGTCACTTCCTGAGCCTGCTCCTGGCATGGAGAAGGGCTGTGACTATTTCACAAGCTAGAGCTGTAAAGCCGTGGCCCACGGCCCTCCAGTCGCCGGGCTCTGAATGGGTCCTATGTGGCAGAACGGGCCGCTCCGTGCCTTTTCGTGTATGATCTGTACCCAAACCCAACTCCCTGCCAGTCCATCCCTCCTCCTGGCGTAGCCACCCTGTGAGTTTCTGAGACTGTAACACTCCAACAGGGGAGTAAAAAGTCTGTCTCCAGGGAGTGGCGGGTGGCTTCAAACTGCCGACCTTCACTTAGCAGCCCCGCGAGCCCCGGGCTCTGAGGACACTGAGTTGTTGAAAGGACCCCGGTGCAGTCTTTACGAGTGGGGTGCTAACAGCTCGGTTGGCTACTCCTCGGGACAAAGATGAGGAGATTGTGGACTCCAGTATAAGGTTACAGACTCAGAAACCCCCAGGGGCAAGTCCACCCTGTCCCACAGGGTCCCTGAGAGTCAGGGTCCACTCGAGGGCAGTGACACTCACCCACAGGTGGCCAGTTCCACCCACAGACACACGGTGGTGCTGTTACCATGGGGCTCGACACACTGCTTGCCCCGGGGAGGTTGTGCCTGGGGAAGCATGGCGAGGCCAGGCTGGTGACGTGGAATAAAAACCTTCCAAGAGGCAGGGAGGGGGCAGACGGGGTGTACAGGAGCCATAAAGCCCCAGCCCCAAGTCCCAACCCCCCCCCCCCCAGCAGAGCAGGGGGTGGTATCCTCTTCTGAAATGATCCTGCTGGGATTTGAAGCTGAGTGTGTTGAGTCGGCCTGGCCACAGGGCATTCACGGTCTGTCTCTGAGCCGCTGCAGCAGCATCCAGCCCACAGCCCCCCCGCACAGTCCCGCCCCCAGCCACCCTGCCGAGGGACAGCTCCCACTGCCAGTCTCCTCCTTCTCCCACAGAGCAGACAGAGGGTTTGACCGCTCACCCGCTAGTGCCACCAAACTCACTGCCGTCGCGTCACTGCCCTGGCTCTTGCTCTCCCGTCATCCCCCAGTGGACCCTGGGTCGGGCAGGGGCTGGTGACTGATTACCAGTCAACGGGGTCCCCCAGCTCCAGGTCAACCAGGGCCCTTAGATGCAGAAATTCTCAAAACGGGGTGCACTGGAGTCAGACGGGGGTCTGCCCTCCCCCAGTCAGCAGCCCTGGAGGAGGCTGAGATCTCAGAGTGGGGCAGCCCTCCTGCCCCCTGGACTCACGGCTCTCTGACCCACGGGGGTCCCCCGGTTCATACTCTGATGGGATTCCGCTACCTCTTCCTGCAGAGTGTGTGTGTGTGTGGGTGTGTTAGTTGCCTGGTTTTTGGGGGACGGAGGCTCCATCAGGGGAAGAGTCACAAGAGAATGACCCTCCCTCCATGCTGAGCCCATAAAACGTGGTTCTGGCAGAATGTAGCCTCAGAGAGCCCCGGGAGCTTGGCAGCATCATTCCCACTCCAGGGAGGCAGAAAGCGCTCGGAGGGGCCTCGGTCTGGCATGGGCAGTGGCCATGGGTGACCTGCCTGCCGCTCTTCCCTTCTCTTGTGCCCCAGGCCGCGGTGGCAACACACCCCCTCCCTGAAGGTGACCAATGAGCCCATCCTGGCCTTCACGAAGGGCAGTCCTGAGCGGGAGGCCCTGCAAAAGGTAATGGGGGCAGGGTTGGGCAGGGCATGCGATGGATTTGGGCCACGGGGCAGAGGCAGTCCCCATTCTGCTCCATGCTCTCCCCATCTCCTCTGCCACCCCTGCTTCCCAACTTGAGCTAAAGTGGGGGGAGCGGGGGGCGGGCTGGGAATAGCAAGATTGTAACCTGCAGCCACTTCCGGTCACAGTCACAGGCCCCGAGTATGCCAGGCCTTTTAAACACCTTGTCTACCGAACCACGGTGTTTGGTCTAACTGTCAATAGCATGGCATCTGCCAATTCAGCCGTCTTCACTTGTGGAGCGTGGTCAGTGGCGCCCCTAAAAAGGGCCAGCATTTTAAAACATGGGCGGCGGCACGTGCCATTCAGCTGCCGCTGGCGACAGTTGTGTCACATGGCGACAGCCCTGGGTGGTGACCTTAGCCTGCACTGTGCTGTCCGACTGGAGGACATGTTCTCCTTGCCCAACCACGGGGCAGACCTGTGGGGAGGGGGGAATCGACTTGACGGTTGTTGAGGGTGGCAGGTGGGGACTCACCAACCTGTTGTCTCTCTATCTCTCCCCAGGCCTTGAAGGCCCTCAAAGGCCAGACGGAAGCCATCCCATGTGTGGTGGGGGACGAGGAGGTGTGGACCTCTGATGTGCGGTACCAGCTGTCGGTGAGTCTGGTGGGTGGGCAGAGCTGGGCCCCTGTCCCCTGAGGGGTTCCCCACATCAGGAGTGGGAGTGATCTCTGCCTTCATGAGAAGCGTGACCCGCCTTCAGAGTGTGGTTTCTGTGGCCACGTTAAGAACCTCAAAGAGCAACTCTTGCGGGGGGAGGGGGGCAGCCACCCAGTCGTCAACTTCACCCTTTGCCAAGAGAACATTAAAAACACCTGCTGCCGCCTGCTGTACCATCTTCTTAGAAGGTGGGCCGCGTGGCATCCTGTGAGACAGGGCTGTGCCGGGGAGGGGAGAGGGTCTGCACCAGCCCGAGGCTGACCTCCGGGAGGCTGAGACCCGGGGGAATGCAGACAACCTTTTACCTCCTCCGCCAGCTGCCTCTCAGCCCCGGCACCCTCGACACCTCTGCTGGCCCCAGGTGCTGGCACCGGGTGCTGTGCCCACACCCAGCTCACAGCCCGCCCTCTGGAGGGTGGTCTTTTAGGGGGGGTAACATCAGAATCCCCTTGGAAAGGAACCCTGGAGGTGCCTTGGACTGGGTGCTGGGCTGCCCAGATGGGCGAGTGCTTTCTGAAAGCTCACACCTGTGACACCCTGCGGACGCAGTTCCACGCCGGCACACATGGGGGCGCCATTGGAACGCAGTCTCCCTCCAGCACCATGGGGCCACCAAGAGTCTGGATCAACCGTGGTGGGAACTTTGGGGGGGCTTGGGTTTGTTAGTCAAAGACCACTTCCTGCTGGGGCGGGGGGGGGGGGCGGGCAGAATCCCCAGCAGACTCTTCCCTGAGGCCCCGCCCATGGGCACATGGCTCCTCCTCGTCCCACCACCCCACCATGAGGAACAGAGACTTGGCTGACCTTTTGCAGATGGTGGTGGGGGCGGGTAACAGGCTGAGGAACTGACGTGATTGTGACCCTGTGAACCTGAGTATAACTGCCCCCTGGCCTTCTGAAGCGGACGTCCTTCTGGAAGCGGCTGCCTCGTTTTCCTCTTGGGGAGCTAGCGGCTGGTGGGCTGGAACCGCCGATGTTTTGATCAGCAGCCCCTGTGTGTGTGTGTAAAATCCACCAGACCACCAGGGTTCTGGTTGAACCTCCCCAGAGATCCTTGGAATATGAAACCAGGGTGTGAGTCAGGCTTTCCAGAATAAATCCTATTCAGTGTTTCCTAAGGAATGACATTCCCCGGGGCCCTGACTGCTTCCGCAGATCTCCGTGCAGTCAGCTCAGCTTTCCGGGGGTGGGGGTGGGGGTGGGGGTGGGGGTGAGAAGAACGTAGACCAGAGGAACCAGGCACGGGACCTGCAGAGGGTGAGCTCAGGGGGAGACAGGTGGCAAACCGAACATTTGGAAGCCCTGGGTGCCTGCTGGAGATGGCCCCAGACCCAGCTTTAAGTCACCCAGTGGCCTAGACAAGGGACCATTCGTCACGTAGTGTTGACGTTGTAGCCCCTGCAGAATGTTCTCGAAGAAAGCCCACCTGCTTGGTAGAAGGGCAACCATTCCCGAGCACAGGCCCAAGACGTCTCCCGAGGATGCCGAAAGGAGGGCCTGGTGGTGCAGCAGGCAGTGCCCTCGCTGGCTCACTGGCTGTTTTCTGGGCATCACCTTATGCCAAGGACAGCATCTAAATCCAGGCCAGGGGGTGCCCTTGCTTCTGCCCTTGGGGTGGGGGCCCTGTCATCTGGACCTGAGTTTGCAAAGCTGACCGTCTGAAGCTTTGTTCCCCTGCCTCCTATCTCTCAAACAAGAATTGGAAGATGTTTATTAAAATAAATAAATAAATCAAGCCCCTGACATCTCTTAGGAGTGGAAATGTAGTACAGGAGACTGGCACTCTTGCAGGCCACAAAGGGTGGACATGGGCAGCAGGGCTTTCTCCAGGGGGCCCAGTCCCCAGAACTCCCAACTGCACAGTCCCACAGTGCTAGCTTGGCCCATGTTTGCATGGCCTGTCAGTCTGCATAGGCTCCGGGCTGTTCCTTAAATGTCTCAGCAGGGACCAGGAGCTTCAAGCAGCCTGGGGGGAGGGAGGGCAGCTTGTCTGTGTTGACAAGTTATGTGTCTCTTACCCCCCCCCACCCTGTGTGTCCCAAAGGTCAGCTGTGACTGTGGGGATGATGGAATGGACAGTGGTACTTCCGTGCAAGGGAGGGGGGCGCGGAGGTGAACATGTAGGTGCACCTGCTCATCTTGAGTGGGGGGCGCTTGCCCTGATCTTTCATCCCTGATCACGCCCATGACTGTATTAACCCCTAGAGTGCCAAGCAGTGACCGACCTCACTTCTGAACAGAAGCAGAATGTGTCTGTGTGCAGGCACACACACACACACACACACACACACACACACACACACACACACACGAGTCGGGGAGGGAGGGAGGGAGAGAGGGTTGACTGACTGCCGCTTCGTGCAGTGTGAGCAGGGGTAAAGCTGGTACCGGGGTATGCAGAATTAGGTACCTGCTCCGTGCCTTCCCTTGTAAAGGTAGAAGACAACTGTCACAGGGATGGATGACAGCACCGCTTCATTTTCGCGGAGTCTGTGAAGGAGCTGATGGCCTGGGGGTGTGGATGTCTGCTGTGGGTGGTCTCTGGGAGGCTCTAGTGGTTTGTGACCCTCCGAGGAACGTCCCCGCTTCTGAACAGGCCACAGCCAGCAGAGCTCCGAGAGCGCCTGTGCTCTGGTACCCGGGCTGCCATGAGCAGACTCTACTTGGTGACAAGAGGGGTGCTTGGCTGGGGCGGGTGGTCTGTTGCTGAGTCCTTTTTAATCATGATGGTAAAATCCCATCCACTCACCAAACATTGGCCACGCCCCTGGCTACCAGGCTTGGTGCAGGGCACTGGGACTTCACGTTGAGAAGGCAGGCACACAGGGCCTCTGCCTTAGAGCAGGGGCCAGCCGGAGGCCAGGGGAAGAGCCAAGAGGGCCGAGAGACTTGTGGACTCCCATTTGGGGAGGGTCAGGAGTGAAAAGGTGGGCAGCAGTGGCTCCTGGTCAATGGAGACGTCCTTTAAACTGGGTCAGTGACCAGCAGGCCCAGCACCTGGAGTCCTGGAGGGCAGCCTGGGGGGCTCAAGTCACCAGGAGGGGCTGGCGCCTGGGCTTTCCTGAGGCAGTGAACCTCGTGGGGCATGTCTGGCTTGTATTACCCATGTTGCCTCGCTGTCCTGGCCAGAGTCGGGGTCCTCCTTGTAGAGGCAGGCTTTTGAGGTGAGGATGGGGCTCCTGTAAGGACTTACAGACCTGGAAACCCACAGGGGCGGCTCTGCTCTGCCTGCAGGCCGAGTGGAGTCGGAATTGACTTGAGTTTGGTTTTGGTTTGGGGGGTGACACCCGAGTCTGTCTGTGTCGGTAGAGTGAATTGGTTTTGCTCACCTGCTGACCTGAAAGGGTGAGTGGGTCACACCTGCTCCAGCAGGGGCCCAGGAGGGAGGCCTGTCGGTGTGGAAGTCTGGAACAGAGCAGTCTGGGTGGTGCTGTGGGGTAGCACACAGGCCGCCGAGAATGGGGGTGGGCTCTCCCGTGGTGGGAATTGGGGTTGGGGTTGCTGATGGGGCCTTGTCTGCATGCTCCTGGGGAAAATGCTGGACTGGAAGGCTCAGGTCTGAGCCGCTGTCTAGACCCCTCAGCCCCGTCTCTTGAGCAGTGAGTGATCCCACCCTCCTCTTTCGTTCCAGCCCTTCAATCATGGACATAAGGTGGCCAAATTCTGCTATGCAGACAAGGTGAGTCCCTGTGTGTCTGGCAGGCTCTGGGCAGGGTGGGTCTGGCATGGGGGAGCCCCTGCTTGGCACTTGGACAAAGCCTGGGCATGCAAGGGATAACTGGAGCCCAAGGAGGAGCTGCCTTGGCTGGGACTGGACTGCGTCCACCATGCCCACTGCAGTGGGAAGACCCCGATGGGTTCTGGGAAGTCAGGGCGAGGGGCACAGTGGGTGGGATGCCAGGCTGGGAGTTGGCATGGTGGGGCGCTGGCCGTGAGAGGGGATCTGGGTGTTGACTTGTGTGGGAAACGGGAGACGAGATTCCCAAAAGTCGGTGGGAAAAGGCCGTTCTCCTTGGACCTGGCTCTCCCCCAGACCTTTTGTAGCCCCCTCCTGTGCCGCAGGCTGGGCTTTGCCCTCAGAGGCCTCTTGGTGGCCCGCTGGCTCCCCTGGAGCTCTCTGGGTGCAGGGAGGAAGCCCCCAACCTCTTCTTGCCCCACTCAGGCCCTGCTCAACAAAGCCATTGAGGCCGCCCTGGCCGCACGCAAAGAGTGGGACCTGAAGCCGGTGGCCGACCGGGCCCAGATCTTCCTGAGAGCGGCAGATATGCTGAGTGGGCCCCACAGGGCCGAGATCCTCGCCAAGACCATGGTTGGACAGGTGAGGTGCCCTGGGGCCGGGCCTGGGCATGTCCATTTCCTCCACACAGTAGCCAGACAGCCTCAGATTGTTGTGGGGTGTATGTGTGTGTGTCCTTGGGGACAGGACCCATGGAAACCTTGACATATCCCACTCCCCCCTCCTCCGGCCCCCCCAGTCTTCCTTCCAGGCCAGGCTGTATTGTGGCTTTCCTGGACTTAGTCATCTGCACAGTCCCCTGGCCCTGGACAGAAGATGATTCCGCTCAGGGCCTCAACACGTCCAGCAGTTTGCCCCTCTAAGCAAAGTCACATCCCTGCATCAGTGCCAGTCCTGCCCACTTATGCTAAAGCGATCAGCAAAGCTCAGGACACTGCCAATGCTCTATGTCCCTCTACCCTGTTCCCCAGCACATCCCTGTGTCCCTCTGCCCAGTGAGGTTCAGCCCTGACCGTATCTCCTCCATGACACTTCCTGAACCTTCTGAGGCCAGACAATGGCTCCTGCAGCTGTCTGTGCACTCTCCTCCTTCCTCACTTACAGCACAGATCACCAGGGGGTGTAAATGCCCAGTGGCACAGTGGTTCAGGACTTGCTGCTCACTCTAAGCCTCTGGTTGGAAGCCACCCAGGGGCTCCAAGGGAGGAACGCTGGGGTTCCCCGGAGCCCTGCAGGTCCCCTTCCTGCTCCCCATCCCCAGAGGAAGGGCGCACACCTCCCTGCAGCCTGGCTCTGGGCTCTGGTTCCCACACCGTGTACACCACCACCACAGGACACTGACCAGTGCTGTGCCGCCCTCCCATTGGTGGTTATGGTCAAGCCCCATGCCAGTCCATCGTGTTGAGGGCCTTGCTCCAAAGATAACAAGCTGCAGACGTGAAATGGGGCCGCTCTTGAGAGTCTCCCGGGACAGGCCCTGGTCAGCCCACAAAGCTAGTGCCAGGGGCAGCAGTGGGCTGGGGAAGCACACTCCTCTGCCCACTCGGGCATCTCACCGTTGCCTGCCACCCGCAGGGCAAGACGGTGATCCAGGCGGAGATAGATGCGGCGGCCGAGCTCATCGATTTCTTCCGCTTCAACGCCAAGTTCGCCATGCAGCTGGAGGGCGAGCAGCCCCTCAGTGTGCCGCCCAGCACCAACAGCGTGGTCTACCGGGGGCTGGAGGTGCCTGCTGGGGCCAGCTCAGGGCCAGGGGCAGGGTGGCTGGATCCCTAAGCACTACCCTCACCACCACCTCCGTCCCCAGGGCTTCGTGGCAGCCATCTCTCCCTTCAACTTCACCGCCATTGGCGGCAACCTGGCTGGAGCTCCGGCCCTCATGGTGAGCTGGTGGGCCATGGCAGGGTGGGCTGGGGTGCCATGGCAGAGTGGGGAGCTAGGGGGCCGTGGCAGGGTGGGCTGGGGGGAAGCATAGGAGGTGGCGACAGCTTGGGCCTATGGCAAGGCTTCGAGTTTGAATCCTGCCTGTGGCTGGAGGACCCCGGGTGAATCCCTGACCGTTTCTGAGGTCCGGCAGGAGTAGCAGGGATACATAGGTGACAGGGAGTGAGGACCCAAGGGGGCAGCTATTCCCAGAAATCCTGAGACCCACTTCTAAATACTGCTGCCAAGGAAACCTGGCAGGAGTGGGGTGGGAGCGGGGGGCAGTTCCACTGGAAACATGCATGACCAGCGGCGTGGACTCTGGGCCACAGACTAGATTCGGCATCTGTAACGATGACAGTGATAGCTTAGCTCTGAGTGGGGCACTGGCACCCAGTGCTGCTGAGAGCTTCTTACAGGGAAACTGAATCATGGGGCTGTCTCTAGATTGTGTGCCAGCTAGTGGTTGATGGGACAGACAGGCTGTTGGGGCCACGGAGGAGGAGGCATGTGCTCTGCTGTCTGCGTGCGTGCCCGCCTCAGGCTCCGGCCCCGGGTGCAGAGTGCCCTCATATTTGCAGTGGAAGTGCCCTGTCCCCCCCCCCCCCCCCCCCGCCAGGTTTCCTTGGCAGCAGGTGTGAGGGCAGTGAGGAGTGTCCGGGCATAGCTGCTGAGGGCAGGGCCCGGTGGGCAGCGGCACAGAGGAAGGACGCCTTGACCAGGGAGTGTAAGCAGACAGGGCGCACGGGCTCCACGCCGGACATCCTGGCTGGCGCAGGAGCTGACCGACTTGTGGTCAGTCTCAGGGAGTTGGGGAAGGGGGGTTTGAGTGAGGCGTGGCTGGGCCGGCGGGGGTTTCAGGAAAACCCTTGTGAGTCATCCTCACCCCTGCTGGCAGGGCAACGTGGTCCTGTGGAAGCCCAGTGACACCGCCATGCTGGCCAGCTATGCCGTCTACCGCATCCTCCGGAAGGCCGGTCTGCCCCCCAACATCATCCAGTTTGTGCCGGCGGACGGGCCCGTGTTTGGGGACACCGTCACCAGCTCGGAGCACCTCTGTGGCATCAACTTTACCGGCAGTGTGCCGTAAGTCCCGGGCAGGGAGAGGGCTGGGCTGGAGACACCAGTGGTCCAGGAGAAGTGCAGGCTGCTGTCCAGGGACCCCAAGCTAGGGCCCCACAGGTCTGCCTCTGCCTACGCCCTCTCCCCGTGGTGGGCAGGGGGGTGAGCTACCTCAGGTCCCTGAGCTTCTCTTCACCCACACCTTGGGGTGATGATCCCCACCTGGCAGGGTTGGCAGGACTGGCCAGTGTCAGGCAGGGCTGATTTTGGAAGGGAGAGGGTGGCAGGAGGAGGTGGCATCTGAGCTGAGAATGAAGGCGGATGGCTAGGGCAAGGAGGCAGCGTGGTGGAGGCTGCGGGCTGCAGTGAGTGCCATATCCAGGCATGAGAACCTTCATCTATGGCTGGAATGGAGAGTTCTGGGACCACGGGCAGGGCAGACTTGAGAGGAGGCAGGCAGTTGCCTGTGGTGACCTTCACCACTCACTTACTCGCCTGTCTAACCACCCACACCCTCCCTCACTAACCCACCCTCTCCCTCCCTCCCTCACTAACCCCCACCCCCACTCATTCACTCATTCATTCATTCACTCACTCCTCACCCACCCACTCAAAAACTCACTCACTTTCTCACTCAGTGGGTGCTTCTTAGAGCCCTGTGGTGTGTGGGGTCATAGATAAGGGACAGACAACAAAGGTCTGAGAATAAACATATACACATTCACACACGCACGCAAGCACACATGCTCTCCCTCACCCCAGGGATTTTTAGGCTTAATCTTTTGGGAAGCCCAGCTCCAGGTCTCTCCTTGGAGCTCCAGGTGTGTGTGAGCTTCCAGCCTTTTGATTGACTGTGGAGCGCTTCTATGTTGTGCCACTAGGGTGCCACGCAAAGCGAAGCCAAGGAGCCGGGCTCTCCCCCGAGGTTGGCTTAATCAGCCCCACAGCAATCTGTTCACCCGGGCAGCGACTTGAATCCCTCTGACCTCTGTTGGTGATGGCCCAGCCTCAGCGAATGAGGATTTCTTATAAAAGTGGAGACTTTGGCTTCTCTCGGGTGACTGGACACCCTGGTGGCCCTAGGTGGCACCATCGGGTGGCAAGGGTGATGACCTCCAGTCCCCCTTGACCCCCCAGCCCCAGAGCCTGGCCCCTGCAGGCCTGCGAAGGGAGAGACCAGGGCAGCATGGGCCGGAGGCAGGGTGGAGACCAAAAGGAAGGAGGAGTGGGTGGGTTAAAGGAAGACACAGAAGGGAGACGGACATGGGGACCACCCTCTCAGAGAGGGGTGAGAGAGGCCCAAGGCGAGATACTCTGGGGAAGGAGTATCAGGCCATGGCTTCCTTCCCCAGGGGGGTGGGCAGGTGTAGGGTAGAAAGAGTCAGCGGACACTCCGGCCTGGTCACTTTGCGCTTGGGGTGCCTGAGGTCATGGGTTTGAGTCATCTGGGGCATCAGGTGGCTGTGGCGGCATCTCTCTTCCTGTGCCGGCCCCCCCAACTCCCCCACCCCCGCTCCCCCAGGGTTTGCAGGGGGCGCTGCTGGCAGGGTTAGAACTGCTGAGAAAGGCTGTTTTCCCAAAGATCCGCTCTGCCCGCCGTGGGCCCGCAGGTCCTGCCGATTAGCGGGCGGCCCCGTCCTGGCCCCCATTTGCCATGCTCTGATGAGCCAGGGGCTTAAAGGTAGGAAACTCATAAATTAGTATTAGCTACTGTGTCGCCGGCTGCCGGGCGATTAGCATTTTTATTGTTCTGTGGTGCTGAGGTTGGTCACACTCAGAGTCCCAGGAGGAGGTGGGGACCCCCTGGGGGCGAGCTCGCTGGGCGGGCGCCTGAGCTCCCTCTCCCAGGCCCCACCTCAGTTTGGCAGCTTGAGCCCAAGGGTTGGAGTTGAGGGGTGTCCCTCCCACGCGGAGGAAGGACAGCCCCCGGTCAGGGACCTGCAGAGCGGCCAGGCGAGGGTCCACCCCTCTAGGTCACGGAGGAGAGCCCTGCCGCTCAGAGAGGCCCTGCAGTGAGTGCCAGGTCGCGCAGCCTGAGTGTCCGAGCCGGGCCCCACTCCTGCATGCACCTACTTCAGGGGCCTTCCCTCCTGCGCCCCCAACTGCCAGGGCACCCCTCACCCCTCCCCTTAGATGCAGAAGGCTGCCTGTTCAACTAGGACCACCTACCACCTGCCCCCCACCCCCTCTGCTATGGGGACCCTGCCCACCTCCTGCTGCCCTTGGTGCTGGCTTTCAGCCTCCCTACATCTAGTGGAACCTCAGTCACCCCGCACCCCCTACCCTGGGGATCCTTACACTCCTGGGTAGTTGAGCCCGGCACCCGTTGCCCACCCTGCCCACTTCTGGTTTCAGCACCTTCAAACACCTGTGGAAGCAGGTGGCTCAGAATCTGGATTGCTTCCGGACCTTCCCACGCCTGGCTGGAGGTAAGAGTCCGTTTCTTGTCCTTCCAGTGGTCCTTGGGTTCCCCCTGACCCCTACCACTGCAATCTTGAAAGAGGAGGTGGTGAGGGACCCCCAGGAGCCAAGAGCTGTGTCCTTCACGATGGGAGCCTCTTCCTGACGGCCCCCAGTGGGTCCAGAAGTATTCCTAATGTGTGTGGACTCACTCACTGGTTCACTCATTCATCCAGCAAAGTGGCAAGGGTCTGCTCAAGCACTATTTGGACACTGGGGTGCGAGCAGAGCCCCCCGGAGCCTCTGCCCACATGCCGACGTAGACCCCGGTTGTCAGGACATGAAACCGTGAGTCAACAGCGGAGAGGGAAGCCAGTTGGGACGAGGGTTCTGAAGACGGTCACACACCCTTTCTGCCCTCGTGTGCATTCCGACTCCCAGCGGCCCCACAGGACAGGGCGCTGTCCAACACCGGGACTCTCCCGGGAGTACAAAGTCTCGTCTCTCTCCTGAGGAGCAGCTGGTGGCTCTGAGCTGTGGACCTTGCAGTGAGCAGCCCAAGGTGTGAGAGGTCAAGAGCAGGGTGGCCTCAGGAGGCCCCCTTTGAGCTGTTGCCAGGCAGGTAACCACAGGGAACCTGGGGCCAGCCCCGGCGACCAGCACTGGACCTGTCCACGGTGATAGCCCGCTCCCGTCACCGCCGTCCAGCACAGCACAGTGGAGGTCATGCCCGGCTTGCTTCTTTCATTTTAACTTAGGTAGGCAGCCGCTGGTGGCCGATGGTGACTGCGCCAGGCAGCATCCGTCCAGGCAGAGGGAGCTGCGAAGGCAAAGGGTTGGAGGCCAGCATGAGCCTGTCTGTGAAGGAGAGAAAGCAGGCGGGTGTTGTGTGGGATTCCATCTTAGGGAAAGGCGCACACACCCTCCAGGGGGTCGTGGACACGCTCTTCATGAGAGGCAGGCTGGCCTGGCGGCATCCCTTTGCCGTGGCCTGGACGACCAGAACGCACATGGTGAGAATTCAGGTCTATAGGCTTCACTCAGGCTCTGGCCATGGGCAAGAGGGCCCTAGAGGAAGGCTGGTCCTTGCTGGAGCTCAGCGAAGGTCGCTCTGAGCGAGAGTCCTTAGTTAGCAGTGGTGGACAGAACCTCCCTCCTGGTTCCGCCCTCCTTCAGCAAACAGCGGAGATGTAGTGGTGGCTGCTGGGTTTATTTCTCAGCTCCATGTAAAAGGGTCTGCCGTGATGCAGGCATGTGTGCTTTCTCTCCTCCAGGTGTGGAGGGGAGCCAGGGTCACAGCCTCTCTCCAGGATGCCAGGTGAGGGGCACGGGCTGGGTAGGTGCATGGCTCTCCTGTGCACCGCCAGCCGGCTGGGTCTCAGTGAACTTGGCAGTGGCTTCCAAGCCCACATCGTGCATTGCTTATGCCCAGACTGAGACTATGAGCTCTGGAGTGCCCACAAGAAGAGGGGCTTTCTGTTTCTGTAAAGCAGCAGTCCTCAACCTTCCTGTGCTGCCACCCTTTCGTACAGCTCCTCATGTGGTGGTGACCCACCCCCACCACAACATTATTTTCATTGCTATTTCATCACTGTCATTTTGTTACCGTTATGAATCAGGCGACCCCTGTAGAAGGGTCATTTGACCCCCAAGAGGGTCGCGACCCACAGGTTGAGAACCACTGCTGTACAGAGGTCCAGGCTTGGAAACTCACAGGGGACAGTTCTGTCTTGCCCTACAGGACTACTGTTAGTATCAGCTCCATGGCCAGAGCTTGGTTTGTCCTTTACTTTCTCTGGCCCAAGTTCAATATTGTCTGATTTCCTTCTGATGTGCAAGGCTCCCGTGGCGTGGTTGATTGGGGCGGGGGGGGGGGGGGGGGGGGGGGGGGGGGGGGGGGGGGGGGGGGGGGGGGGGGGGGGTGGCTCGTGAAGGCAGACCTGCTGCTCTTTGCAGGTTCACATTACAAGGGAGTGGCATTTGTGTGTTTAGTAAGCACAGAGATGGCTCCCAGCGTAGGGGGTCTGAGAACGTCTCAGGCTTGTACAGGATAGCCCATGGGGCTGGCCTCATTAGGGAGGAGGGGGTGAGAGGGCATGGGGCTGTGGGTCAACAGGTGCCCCACATCTGGTTGAAATCTTTCCCCACAAAGACAGGAGACTGGTGGTCGGGGAAACAGACAAGCAAAACTGATGGCGGCATGACTTCCCAAAGCCTGTAACTCCTGCTCGTGTGCAAATGCACACACGTGGCACACAAGGCCCTGGCAGCTCAGTGAATTAAACATGGGGCTGCTGAGTGCAAGGTCCAGGGTTCAAACCTGCCACCTGCTTTGTGAGAGAGAAATGAGACTCACTGCCCCAGTAAGGAGGGGTGGCCTGGACACGCTCCAGACTCTGCCCATCCTTTAGAGCCATGAAGGAATTGGACTCTGGCCGTGCGTTCATGCCCACTCTTCAGGAGTGGGCAAGGCGCAGGGTTGCCCGGACCCCCTGGGCGGCAGAAACCCCTTCTCCCGTGGCCCCATGGACCCAGTGTTGATGGCGCAGCTCCGAGAAGGTGGCCTGGTGCTGAGCCCTGGTTTTCCAGCCAGGAAGGTGGAGGCTGGAGAGGGAAGACCACACGTCAATGCATCAGTTGAGCCTGGGCTCGAGGCTCATGTCTCTGCCCCTGGGGGCACGCAGCAGCCCGAGATGGCTGCTGGGAGCTTTGCTGGGGAGTGAGCCCCAGGACTAGTTATAGCAGCTCTTACTTCACCCTGGTGCGGCGGTGCCAGTGGAGAGCAGGCTGCCCCTTCCCTACTCACCCCTGGTAGTCTCAGAGGTTCCTTCCAGCGGGCTCTGGAAGCTCCCGGAGACCCGGCCGCTTTCTCCCGGCCAGGCAGTCTCTGGTTCATGGTGTCCTTTTCCGGCCTTGGCTGTCTCATCCTTAGCATGGGCCTGAGAGCGGGAGGTGGCTGGAGGCTGGAGCGGGACAAAGCTTGCAGCCTACCCTGAGCAGGGCCTGGCACAGAGGAAGCGACATGAGCTGCCAGTTGGCATGCCAACTGAGCCAGGAAACTGAGGTTCCGTGCAGTGACTTGCCCAGAGCCCCCTCATGCTACAGGGAGCTGGGTGGAGAGTAGGGGTCCAGCTTTGGCTGCCGACATGGACTGGAAACCCCGTTCCCCTCCCCAGGAAAAGCGAGCCCACTCGAAGTGCGGAGGATCTAGGGTTGGCTGCCCTTGGACCTCTCCTCTGCCTTTGTGCCCAGCAGCTGAGCCCCGTGCGGGTCCATGGTCTCCTCTGTGTGATGGGAGTTGGGCCCAGGCCTGGGCCGCAGGATCCCTGCCTGTAGAATGATGGGGGCGTCTGGTTTATGCTCCCTGCCGGAGGCCGGCCCTGCCGCGTCATCCCCGGCCCTTGTTCCTTCAGAGTGTGGCGGGAAGAACTTCCACTTCGTGCACCGCTCGGCCGACGTGGACAGCGTGGTGAGCGGGACGCTGCGCTCCGCCTTCGAGTATGGCGGCCAGAAGTGCTCCGCCTGCTCCCGCCTCTACGTGCCCAGCTCGCTGTGGCCGCAGATCAAAGGGCGGCTGCTGGAGGAGCACCGCAGGATCAAAGTGGGCGACGTGAGTGCCCCTGCTGCGGCCCAGCGGGGGGCTGATGGGATTGGGCTGCTCCACTGAGAGCCCCTCCCCCTGCCAGGGAGGGCTACGATATGGGGGTGGGGGTCGCTTTGTCTGCAGCCTGCGGTCACCCACTCACCCACCCGTCTCTCTTCCGGTGTCTCCCTCACTGCCAGCCTGCAGAGGATTTTGAGACCTTCTTTTCTGCCGTGATTGACGCCAAGGTACAGGCAGACAGTGGGGCAGTTCCGGGGGCTGGGTCCTGGGCTGTGGGGTTGTGAGAGGGGAAAGGTGTACTGGCCTGGGAACAGTCCAGCTCCTCCGTGATAAGCAGGGCAGCTCATGCACGCGCGCACACGCACACACACACACACACACACACGTACATGCACACACGCTCTGCACTGAACAGCAGAATCCATGACCAGAGAAGCGCTCCTCTCCTATGCACCCTGGGAGACTCAGCCCAGCCCTCTTACACGCGTCCCCCGCTCACACACACACACCTGTAACAGAATAGCAACAGGCTTAAACTTGGTGACAATAGCACTTGACAACAAGGTGTTCGTCTGAAAAGCAGACTGAAGACATATAAGTACACCTCTAGCTGTACTGCATGTGCACGCATACTGCCCCCCCCACCACTCACATTCACACTCACACTCACACTCACACTTGTACAGGTTCCTGCCCTGTCTCCTCCCCGACACCCAGCTCTCCTCCCAGCCACCTTGTTGGAGAAGTTGGGCTCCACGGGGATGGGTTTCAGGTGTGAGTGTTGGGTGGGGGCAGGGGGGTGCTGCCAGAGCGGTGCCCTCATAACCCTGTCCCCTCCCTCCCTCCTTCCTGCCGCCCTCAGTCCTTCGGCAGGATCAAGAAGTGGCTGGAGCACGCCCGCTCCTCGCCCAGCCTCACCGTGCTGGCGGGGGGCACCTGTGATGACTCCGTGGGCTACTTTGTGGAGCCCTGCATTGTGGAGAGCAAGGACCCGCGGGAGCCCATCATGAAGGAGGTGACGGGGCGAGCACTAGACGGGCAGTGTGGAGCCAGAGAACCTGCTGCTCAGGGTGGTACTGTCCCCAGGATGCCAGGAGGGAGGCCCCAGAAGGGACTGTCCTCCCCCAGAAAGCACAGACCAGGCCAGGAGCTCAGGCCTGCAGGCTCATGCGGGGCTTTGTCCTTGACACTCTGAACCCCAGCGGGTGGCCCCGCAGCCATGGTGACTGCAGTGGTAGTGGAGAGTGGTACCCACTGTTGGGCACCGGCCCGAGGGAGGGGTGTGCTGCATTCCCATCCTGCAGCAGAGAAGCGAAGGCGCAGAGGGCAGGGCACTTGGCTCTGGAGTGGGTGCTATTGGCAGCAAGGTCTTCCCCAACCCTGTGGGGGAGTGGGGCCCCACCCGAGGGGGGCTCCCCATACCTTCAGTTTCTGAGGGCAGGGCCCTCTGCTGTCTGGGCGTGGGCTGGGCTGCAAGGAGCTTGGGGCAGGGTGGGGACACACAGGGAATGCAGGAGGAAGTCAGGGCTGGCCCTGCTTGCAGGGGCTGGGAACTCGGGGCTGAGGGAGACAGTGGGTGGGCCCCGGTCCAGGTCCAGCGCAGGGCCTGACCTTGTGGCTTCTCTGCCAGGAGATCTTCGGGCCTGTGCTGACTGTGTACGTGTACCCCGATGACAAGTACAGGGAAACGCTGCAGCTGGTCGACGGCACCACCAGTTATGGCCTCACAGGGGCAGTGTTTGCCCAGGATAAGTGAGTGGCTGCCTGCCGCCATCTATGCTCCTGTGCCCAGGGCCTGCTTAGCCCACCCGCGCATCTGGCTGTAGCCTGTGATGAGGCAGCCTGCCTGCTTGTGCGCCCCACCCATCACCGCAGCCCCCACAGGCACCCAACAAAGGACCTGACATATTCAGGGGTTCCGTTCCTGATTTCTGAATCTCCACGGGTCCTGGTTTAGTCCAGTCCCCCGGCCTCTCTTGGGGTCTTTCTGAGCAGGATGATGACCCTGTGTCAGAAGGGACACAGAGTCTCCATGTCACTGCGGGCCAGCAGAGGCAGGATTCGAACCTGGGCCTCATGCTGCCAGGTCTGGGGCTGTGCAATTTCTCTCCACCCGGACACTTGAGGGTGTAGCCAAACTGAGGGGGAAAGCTGGGGGTAGGGGGGTGCCCACAGCTGGGGAGGACGATTGTGGCATGTGACTCGCCTCCTGGGTGTGACCCACATAGCACTCACCCCCTTGATAGAGGGGGAGGCCATGTCCCAGGACCCACAGCGAGTGGCCAGGGCCCTTTGTTCTGGTTTGTGTCGGTGTGAGCTGCGGCAGGGGGGCGGGGTGCTGGCTGCCCTCTCACCGCCGCCCCGTCCCTGTAGGCACATTGTCCAGGAGGCCACAGAGATGCTGCGGAATGCTGCCGGCAACTTCTACATCAACGACAAGTCCACCGGCTCCGTGGTCGGCCAGCAGCCCTTTGGGGGTGCCCGGGCCTCTGGTGAGTGGTCACCCTGCCTGAGGGGAACTAGGTTCCAGTAGGAGCCCCCTGTTCCTTCATCCAGGGGGTCCCCCACTCACCGTCCCTGCCCTGGGCCACATCTCCTGGGTGTCCCACAGGCATTTCCCTAGTGCCCAAGCCAGGTGCATGCCTGCTGTCTGGGCTGCGCCTCCGCTCCTCCTCTCCTCCCCACTCCTTTCCCACCCGCCCTGGTCTGTGGTCAAGCCTCACAGAGACTGAGTTGCCTCCTTCACAGGCACCAACGACAAGCCAGGGGGCCCGCACTACATCCTGCGCTGGACATCACCTCAGGTCATCAAGGAGACCCACCAGCCTCTGGGTGACTGGCGCTACTCCTACATGCAGTGAGCACGCTGCCCCTGCCCATCCATCCAGACTACTGACTGAAGACTGTGCTGGCCCCCCAGGGCCCTCCACCTGCACCCAGAATGACCCCTGTGGCCCCGCTGGCCTGCGCACTGGCCCTCCCGGCCCACCACTATGACTGTGCTGGCCATTCTGGAACTTCGGTCCAGTGCCTGACTGGTTCTCCCTCTGTCCGCCTATGCCCCCAGTCCTTCCTCTGTGCTGTGGTCCAGGGACTAGGGGAGGGAGATCCCTTGGGGTACAGGAGGCAACTCTAGAACCCTCGTCAGACCCTGAACTGTGTCTTGCTTCCTCGGGCATGGTGGCCGAGGCGAGCCTCGGCGAGGTGAGCCTCGGGTGAGGCTCAGGCACAGTCATGGGACTGCCTGTCTCCCTCCCCTGTGCCGAACTTGCGCCCACCTCTGCCTACCCAGCACACCATACACCTGAGATGTCCGAGTGCCTTTCACCAGAGTGCCCGCTCCCCCAGGCCTGCCTGGTTCCGGCCCACTCCGCCTGCGGAGGGGCCACCCTTCTTGTCTGGGCTGTGAGCTAGAGAGGGGGCTGCTATCCTGTGTCGTCTCTCCCTTCGCTTCTCTGGCCCTGCCTCTAAAGGCGGCTGTGCTCAGGGCCTGTACTGGCAGCAGTTCTGCAGGGCTCCAGGCCCCTCTCCCCCCCACCCCCACCCCAGGCTAGGAGAAAGCAGCCTCATTCTCCCTTCTCCCAGAGCCGGGCCTGGCCCGGGGTTTCAAGGCACTGACCCTTCTTGGCATGTAAATGACTCGTGGCCTGGCCCTCTATGGCCCCAGCACACTGTCTCGCTGGATGGAGTCCAGACGCCAGGGATCCCAGCGAGGTGGCTTGAGGGTGGAGGTCAGGGGACCCTGAAGATGCTAGGAAGGAGCCTAGTGTTAAATACTGAGCTGTTCCCCCCAAGGTGGGTAACTGGCACCCACTAGCCAAAGCCCTGCTCCTGGACATGCCGCCCCCTCGGAGACTGGGGCCAGAGAGTGGGAGTCGACTCTGAACCTGTGGGGTCCTGCGGGTCCTTCCCAAGGGCTACTACCTTCACTGCACCCGTGGCCAGGGGGGGACTGGTGCTGCCTGTGGGGGGTGTGCCGGCCCCAGGTGGGGGCAGGGCAGGTTGCTGGGGCGGCAGGTGTGCTTGACGTACCTGGTTCTACACTGTGAGGTGGCACCTGGGCTGGGCCTGGTACCACCCAATAAAAACGCCTGTTACTTAATCACTTTGTGCTCTGGAGTGGGCCTGGGAGGATGGCGACTCCTTTCATTCTGATGGGGCTGCTTTGGTGTTGGCAGAGGGGTGAGTGACTAGTAGGGCTCCCTGAGTGAGGTGGGGACCCCGGGGCCAGAGGGGCTGCGGGCTGAAATCCTGGCACTCGCCTCGAGCTGGTGCGGTTATAGATCTTCAGAAAGCCTCTCTGAACTTCTGTCTCTTCATCTTTAAAAGGAGACGACTCCTCGCCCACACTCCCGGTTGTCGTGAAGATTTGATAAGTGACTCTGTAAAGTGCTTGTGGACACCAGTCATGGGCCCCTGGGGCACATTTGAAAATGGTGCGCATTCTGTCACCGTCACTGTAGACACCACGTTTGTACACAACACATTCTTATTATCCATTTTTAAGTTTATTTATTTGCCAATACCCCATTCCAGGTAATTTGGTACGTGCTATGCCTGCTTCCCCAACCCCCTTTACCCAGCAGCATGTGAGAATGAGCAGGAGTGTGCGTGAGGCCATAGGGGTGATGAAAAAGTGCAGCACTCTGGATGCTCCCTCCTCCCAGCAGCCTTAGGAAGTGAGAGCTGTCGACTGCGCCCCTAGTTTGCAGATAAGGAAACTGAAGTACAGAACGTCAAAAGAAGGAACATGTAGAGTGTCCTCCACAGTGATGCTGCTGGGCTGCACAGCCAGCTCCATCTAACTTCAAAATGTGCCCTCTTTCAGTGTGCCCTCACCTGGCACGCCAGGATCACGCATGCCCCGTCTCCACCTGAGTCTGGGAGAGACTCGGTCAGGGAACAACTGGCCTGCTAGTCCAGTGTCCAGGTTCAGGTCCATGTGGGGTGTTATGGAGACAACCAGTGGTGGACACACACACACACACACACACACAGGCATAAATGCACGTAGGTCACAAACTTTTGTTAAAAAATTGTTAAAAGATGATGGATTCTTTTTTTGGGGGGGGGAGTTTTACAAAGCACGCGCACATGTGTTCATAAATGCATGGAGAATTCTTTATATGTACAATGTACGTTTATGTACTTCGCATAACTCCATGAGTCTATGTTGCACAACAAAACACAATTGACTATGTACATTTTTTGTCATGACCTGAGTTGACTCTGATGACTTGCACAGAATGGAATGCGCCAGGGATGCATAGTCCAGACTGTAGCTGCTGACAGCCAGCCTGAAGCGCACTTGAACTGATCATCGGTCATGGTGCAATGGTACTTGGATTTAATGAGAAAGGGTGGCTCACATAAATAAGTAGAGCTGATTAATGCAGTCAAGGAGGAAGTACATTCTCTCATGTTGGGGTGCTTTCCCTCTGTGAGTAAGTTCCATAACTGTTCATGCACTCTGGACTTTAGCTGAATGTCAGCTTGTAGTGTCAAAATCCACCATTTGGTATGAAAGTGATATGATTTTGTCTTCTTGCTTGGTGCAGCTCCCCCACTCATTTTAATACCCTTACATTTAAGAGAAAAAAAACGCTCAAGGTCTAAAAATCAACAATTACTTAGCTTATCCGTTTTGTTGCACTTGGCACAGTTGTTTGTGCATGCCTTTGGCACCTGAGATTGCATCTGATTGTGCTGTGTGTTAGTTAAGTGACAGGATTGATGATAGGCTTACATCTATTTTTTTGATGCCATGTGATCTACCCACACTTGCGATGGACTAGTAGATTAACACACACACACACACACACACACACACACACACATTTCAAGAAACTGACTCCTGATTATTGGTGCTGGGCACTTACAGGCTCAAGTCCCTAAGGCCCAGAGCACAGACCATGGGAAAAGAGGGCAGAGAAGTTCTGCCCAGAGGTTTACCCTCTGGAGGTCGACTGACAGCCCCTTCTGAGGGATTGCAGTAGATTGCTCCTGTGATGGGAGGAGCACAGGGAACATAGTGGGCTACACACAGAGCCGCTCACCGCAGGGTCAGCTGTTCAAACACGCTAGCCACCTTGAGGGAGAAAGATGAGGCTGGCTGCACCCCAAAGATTCGCAGTCCTGGAAACCCAAAGAGGCAGTTCTGCACGGGGTTGCTGCGAGCACAAACGGCTGGTTGGCAGTGAGTTTATTCCTTGAGATCAGTTACTTTACGAAACAGCAGCTGACCATCCTGTGGCCCAGGGACCCTGGAGAGAGGTGTGTGGTGGCCAGTGTCCACCCACAGACGGTGTTTCTTTTTTCTCAATGATTTTATTGGCAGCTCTTACAACATTCCATACATACGTCATTCGTATCAAGCACATTTGTACATATTGCCATTTTCATTTCCAAATATTTTCTACGTGAGCCCTTGATATAAAGTCCTCTTTCCCTCTCCTTTTGGCTTTTCTTTTTTTTTTAATCACTTTATTGGGGGGGGGGGGTCATACAACTCCCACCACATAAGTACATATGCAGACCACATTTGCACACTCATTGCCATCTTCACTCTCGAAACATCCTCCCTCCACTTAGACCCTCAGACAGCATTTCTTAAAGCACACCAACCCCTCCCTTCTCGAGGATCCTATGACCAGGGCCTCAGACAATGTGGGGCTGAAGCCTCTGCTCTTTGGCAGACACCCCACCCCCGGCTCCCCCAGGGGCTGCTGCTGATTTGTGCAGGAGGAGGCTGAGTCAGGGCAAAGCTGGCCCTATCCTGGAGCCCGTGTCTGGCTATGGCAGGAGGAGAGGACCCAGGCTGGGCTCACAGCAGGGAAGGGTCACAGCTGCGCTGTACAGGTGAGGGGTGAGCAGGCCTGTGGTGCCTTTGAAAGACTGGAGGGACTTGCTCAACCACACAGAGACAGTGGGAGAGTTGGGTAATGCCTCTTTGGGTACGTTATCTCCATAGCCCTGGCAAGCCTACTCAGCGACCTTACAAAACAAGACCAGCAGCCATCGAGCGGAGTCTCACTCAGTGACCTTCTAGGACAGGGCAGAACTGCCCCTTGTGAGTTTCCAAGACCATACTCTACTCTATGGGAGTAGAAAGCCCCGCCTTGCTTCCTCAGAGGGCTGGTGGTTTTGAAGTGCTGACCTTGCACTTACCTGTAACCTTGGTGCCACCAGGGCTCCTTATCAGTGACCTTACCAGGTAGTGGCGACATTCCTTTTATGCAAGGACCACAGGTACCAGGACAAGTCCAAGGCCCCACAGCTGCTGAGCAGCAGGATGTGGGCCAGGCCTGTGGGTGCCCAGAGCCCACCTGCTCCATCAGGCTGTGCCCTCTAAACTTGACCCCCTCTGCTCCCAACCCTGGCAAGGGCCGTGGCTTCCACTGTATTCGGGGCAGGAGCTGGTCCCACCATGCTGAGTCCATTCCTTCTGCCCTCCCCAGGCGCTGGTGGCTCGCAAGGGCCCCATGCCTCTGGGTGCCTAAGGCTCTTGGCAGGCCAGCCCCATGAGCCCCCCACACTGTGCCCGCAGGGGGGGCTCATTTCCCTGTGTGGCTGGGGCCCCACCATAGACCTGGACTTGGAGCGTGAAGCATTTGACTGAAGCTGGATGGCCCCCCTCCCCACCTCCATGCCCTGCTGGCTGGGTGTGGACCCCATGGAAATGAGGGGCTACCTGTGTCACCTCCCAGCTCCAGTCTGACCCAGAATTCTGGGAGACTGGAGAGAGGGAGAGGAAGAGGGGTGCTGACCTCCCTCTCCACTTAATCCTCACCCACCTCTTCTTCAGCATCTTCTGAAGACGTAAGTAGGATAGTCACCACAATGAGAGGCACACAGCCTCGCTTCCTCACGACCATTCCCGTTCTACAGGTGAGACTGAGGCGCCAATGGAAATGGCACACCTCCGACAGCCAGGCCTTGGCTCCTCGCCCTCCCCTCACAGGAGTGCAGCCCCTGCAGTCGGACAGGTCTGGGCTCTGATTTCAGCCTGTATCCCTCTCATCTGTGCCCCGACGTCCTGGCCTCCGCCGAGACATTTCTCAGGGACCGGAGCACGGAATGAAATGTTTTTAAGTAACGGGCCTTGTTTTGTTGTTGACCCTGACTACCTTCTTTAAGGTGTGCCAGACACCCTCTCATCTTCCTTTCTTGGCCCCAAGGTGCCAGTCTGAGCTTTCTTGTTGTCGTCCTTGCAGCTTCAAGGCTAGCAGTTTGAAACCACCCGCGGCTCTGTGGGAGGAAGAACAACTTACTGCTCCCTTAAAGAGTTCCCGTCTCAGACGAAAGGGGGAACCGGGGCTGAGCCCCGGTGGCGTAGTGGTTGTGTGCGGGACTGCGGCCCACTGAGATGGAGGTTCAATTCCAGCTCCACAGGAGCAAAGGCTGGGCCTCCTACTCCCACCACCAGAGGGCAGTGATGCCCCCCCCAAAAAAGAAAGGGGGGACCGATCACAATAAACATGCGGCTTGCCTCCCCCACCCCACCCCAAGGAGACAGCCAACAGAAACATGGGTGAAAAGAGATAGCGGACAGTATAAGATACGAAAATAAAAATGCCAAATTATCAAAGGTTCACGAGGGTGAGAGAGGGGGCCCAAAAGAGGAACTGGTGCCAAGGGCTCAAGTAGAAAGAAAATGTTTGGGAGATGATGGTGGAAACACATGGACCGAGGCGCTTGCTGCAGTGGGTGTTTGGATTGTTGCAGGAGCCTCCACTGAAATGATCCAGGAGAGAAAAGTGAGCGTCTCAGAAAGCCACAGGGGTAGTTCCACCCTGCCCTGTAGGGCGGCTATGAGTCGGCACGGCTTGGGGGTGGGTTTTTGTTGTTGTCGTCGTTTTCATATAGTCTTCTAGATGCTCGGCTTCTCTGCTCAGCAGCCAGCCTGAGCTGTCACGCGGATCCCCTGTAGTCGGTTCTCACGAGAGCATTATGCTCAAGGCAGACGTCCTCTACTGGTCTCAACGATAGCTGCTTTTAAGAAACAGTTTTTGGAGGACATAATCCAAACCTGGGTTCACTTCCATAGTTCAATCCTATCAAGAAGAATCGCACAAGCATTGCCATCATCCAGCGGTTCTCTACCTTCCTCATGCCAGTTCCTCCTGGGGTGGTGACTGCCCACCCCCACCCCCCAACCATAACATTCTCGTTGCTACTTCATCACTGTCATTTTTCTACTATGATGAATCGGGTGACCCCAGGGAAAAGGTCGTTCGACCCCCCCAAAGGGGTCGCGACCCACAGGTTGAGAACCACTGCCATAACCAATCTTAGAAAAGTGCTTGGTTTTAAGGAGATGTTGGGATAGATATTTGGGGGGAAAGGTTATGGCAGGGCAATCAGTTCACAGGTTCATCTAGTCTCCACGACTTCAACCCATCTAGATTCTGTGAATATGTGAAGTTTTGTTCTGCAGCCCCCTCCCTGCCCCAGCCCCCCATTTTGGATCAGCATTCCCCTAGAGAAGCGTCAGTTGCAATGTGCAGGAGTGGGGGCCGGGCACCCTCCTGGCAGAAGAGGTTGTTGTTCCTGATGGTGATGAAACACTCATCCTTGAGGCATTTTTGTTTTGTGAGGTGGGTTACATTTTTCCCTCCTTCCAGTTTACTGAGGTTCATAGAGGGGTAGGCACAGGCTCGAGGCCATGCAGCGAACCCTGATTCTTTCTGTCCACACCCCTCACCCCCACCCCACGCTCTTTTAGGCAGCAATCGTGATGTAATGTGGCCTAGAGGCTCAGAGTCACACTGGGGACTCAGTCTGTGTGGCTTGAATTCCAACTCTACCTGCTCCCTGCCTCAGTTTCCTCATCTGTGAAATGGGATTGGTCACAGGCTCAGCTTCAGTGAACATTAAATATTTCACAGTTGAGGAGCCCTCACCGGGGCTGCTTAGTGACGGCGGCCACTGCTTTTCTGAGCACCTGCTGTGGGTCAGAGGGCCCAGGTGGGTGGTTCCACAGCAGAACTGTGATCTTCCACGTGGGATGTCCAGTTGATTCCCGGCCAGTGCACCTCCTGTTCGACCACCCTCCCTCTCAGTGGGGTCTGCCTGCTGCAGAGGATTTGGGAGACTTCTGGAAAAACAAAGCAGGAAGAAAGGCCTGACATTCTACTTCTGGAAACTAGTCAGTGAACCCTCTGCATATCACACAGTCTGATCTGCAATGGACCATGGGCTGTGCAGGACTGGAGTGCACAGGGCCATGGTGAGTCAGAACTACCACTGCCACCTCCCTGTATGCCCCACCCCCTCCCACATAACAGGTCCAGCAGTACAGCATGGGTGCTTTTTGCTTGGGTGACACTCCTTTGTCTGGTGATGTGACAGAGGATGAATGTCAGGGGGATGAAGGCCACCCTCAGCCGAGGGTAGAAAGCAGGAGCTTGACTCAGCGAGCTACACACACTCTCTGCTCCCAAATGAGGTTCTCCAGGACCACCCCAGCTCCATCGTGTCCTGAAAAAAGGTCACCTTCACCCAGTCCGCTCCCCACAAGAGCTCTCAGGCCTTCCCCCGACCCCAGGTGCTTCCCTGGCCCGCTTCCTCAGGGACAGAACCTTCACCATGTAAATGCTGATGCAAATCCCTGGGTGTCGGACCCACCAGTTCTCTCTCTGGTCAGACCCACACCTCCTTGCACCCCCACTTTGCAGCCATGATGCCCCAGGCCCAGGCAGTCTTCTCCCTGCTCCTCCTGCTGCAGACCCTGACTGAGCCCACTCGGAACCCCAACTTCCACCTGGCTGGGGACTACCTGCTGGGTGGCTCTTCTTCCTCCATGCCAACATGCGGGGCATTGTTCACCTCAGCCACGTGCAGGTGTCCAAGTGTAAAGAGCGAGTGTCCGCTGTGCGGCTGGACATAAGAGTGGGGGGCGGGCAGCCCTCTGGAGGCCAGACCAGGGTCAAGGGCTCAGACACTGTTCCTGGAACCTAGTGTAGGGTCCTCACAGCCATTAGAGCCCTTGTAGATCATCCCAATGTCTTCCTTCCTAAAGAAATTTCAGGGCATTTGAGCCGGCGGGGGGGGCGGGTAGTGGAGGGGGGTGGGGGTGGCTTGGAGACCCAGAGTCTTGCTTTCTCTATAGCTAGTGGAGGTAGAGTGCTAAGGGATGGTGAGCTTGCTGCTGGGGACAGCGAGGGTGAACGTTCCATGCTCAGAAACACTGCCGGGGTGGATGAAAAGCATCCCCCCAATCCCCACCCCCCAAAAGGTGCAAAGCACGAATCTGAGGCTGGGCACACAGCTGGTCATTGCCCTCATGAGATTATGGTCATGGACTGAAGCCTCCAGCCCAGGGACTGTCTGTCATTCAGCTCAACAAAGGTGCACACGGTGAGAGTCTCGGAGGCAGTGGCCCGGCTCTCGGTCCAGGGCAGAGATCACGGTTGTCATCATGACGCACTGGGAAGCCTCAGTCGAGGGTCTGCCACACAGTCACTCCATGCGTGTTGCCAGATGCTGTTATTTATGACAGTAAAGCCTACAAAGTCAGGCGGGAAAGGCACAAAAGGGCCACTTGCTACATGTTGGCGGTCTTGTTGTTTGATTGCTGTTAATACCATTTTATTCTGGCAAATACTCAGACCCCCACCCCACAACCAAACTCACTGCCATAGCATCCACGCTGATGCCCGGTGACCCCGATTGGATAGGGGAGAACTGCTCCTTGGGGCTCCCCAGGCTGTCAATCCCTCTGAGAGCAGAAATCCCATCTTTCACCTGCTGAGCTGTGGGTGGGGCGGAACGCCGATCTTGCAGTGAGGAGCCTAACGTGTAGCGCAGGACGCCACCGGGACTCCTGGGGCGTCCAGACCAGCTGCTCCAAGGAGGCGGTGCACCCGGGAAGGTGAGCATTGCAGGCCCCAGGCATAGGTGCGGGCACAGCGGTTACCCTGGAGTCTACAGGGAGACCCCCTATCTCATTTGCTGGGTAAAGGATGACCCAGAAGCCTTTCTTGATGTCAAAGCAAAATGTCTCTTAATGGCGCCATCCTCACAGTCCATGGGTGAAGTTCACTGGAAAGACTCGGGCTCATGGATCTTCTTATTGCCTGGGGATACTGACTTAATTTTAAACGCACTGCCATTGAGTTGAGCCCACTCACAGTGAACCTGTATAGATTTTCTGAGGCTGGAAACATTTAAGGGAGCAGGCGACCTCTTCTCCCTCCCTACGAGCAGCTGCTGATCTGAACCACTGACTTTGTGTGAACACTCACATGCCTAATCCACAGTGCCACCAGGGATCCTGACTTGATTTCATATAGGAGTTCCTGGATGGTGCAAGCTGTTAACTCTCAGCTGTGAACCCCACAATGAGAGCTTTGAGTCCACCCAGAGGCCTCTCGGAAGAAAGGTCTGGTGACCTGCTTCTGGAAAACCAGCTATTGAGAACCACGGGTCGCACTTCTGTTCTGATGCACACACGGGGCGCTGTCAGAGTCGGCGTCAACACTTGCTGATGGCGACGGTTCAGTTCGGACTCACACTTGGAATTTACCTCTTTGTCTTCGGATCCACTCATACCACCCCAGCTGATCACATGAAGACTTTAGGTTTGTAGCATCCAGAGCGTCGCAGAAGTGGAGGGGTTCACACCTGAGCCATTTAATTTATACATCTTTCACTGACGCTTTGATTTGAAACTCCCATTCATTGGTAGTCCTCCATCTTGGAGCCAAACCTTGTAACCTTAAGCACTTTCTCTCTCTCTCTCTCTCTCTCTCTCTCTCTCTCTCTCTCTCTCTCTTCTCTTAAAAAACAACAACAATGGCTTTTAAGGAGCTTTGATGCTAGATGCTGCACTCTCTTTGTGAATGTTCACTCACCCCTAAATACTGGCTCTGTCGTTGCTCCCAATGCACAGATGGAACCAAAGTCCCCTGAGAGCAGTCACCAGAGGAGTGGCTGAGACTCGATCTCACACCCTCAGAGGCCTTGCAGAAGCCCTTACCATGGTCCCAGGGGCAAGGGAGGTAGATGGGCTGAGCACAAGAGAGGGGAGCACTGCTGAAGGAGAGGTGGAGAGGGCACTTAGAGATGGTCCTGCTGTGCTGGGTGGGATGGGGGAGATCAGGTTAGGGGGAGGCAGGATAAGTCAGGCTGGGAAATTCTTGTTCAAGTGACCATGTTCGGCAGGTGATTGGAATCAGAGAAGGCCCAGGGTCTAAGGGCTGACCTTGTCAGATTCTTCTGGGCCTCAGGGTGATGGAGCCTGGAGCGCCCGAGCCCAGCCTAGTTCATGTGCCGCCTCCTCTCCATCCTCACCCTCTCTTCACCATGTCCCCCTCTTCCTCACCTCTGCCCACCCCTTGGGCATCTCAGCTGTGGTCGGTCTGTCCATCTGTTGGGAGGCAGGTGGAGTGTAGCCATGGGGAAGGCTCCCATCAGATCCTGCCTCTGCTATGCTGAGCTGTGTGACCTTGGGGGAGGGAGTGGCCAGGTGGGAGCCTTGATGGTCTCACCTGTCCAACAGAAGGAAGGATGTGTGTGCTGCCGAGTCACCGAGAGGATTAGCAGTCGCCTGTGCAGGTTACTCCACAGAGGCCAACGGCGTCTCTGCCCTCTCCAGAGCACCCTCCCCGCTTATTCATTGCCGGGCCCAGCATTCGGTCTTTGGAGAACATGTGGGTTCAGTCTGTCTTGGAGGGAAGGCCTCTGCTGGGGGTGGGGACAAGGCTGGGTGAGGAAGGGGCCACAGGACTCGGACTCCAGAAGACTCTCAAGACGCCAGTAGTTCAGGCCCAGCCCTCTCAGTAGAGTTCAGGAACAATGCTGTGTCACCCTGTATCATAGTGGATCCCAGGTCACTCAGGACAGCTTGGTGAGCAGCTCAGGTGCTTCCAGCTCGTCTTCACCATCCCGACCCCAGTGCATGGTTGAAGCTGCCCTCCTTTCAGGCTGAGCTCTGGGACCAGTGCTCTTGCCTCTCCAACTGACTAAATCTCAGGTTTCCCAGTCTGTATGGAAGCAGACAGTTTTCGTCTTTCTCCCCCAGAGTGGCAGGTGGGTTTGAAGCTTGTGGTTAGCAGCTCCAGGTCTAACTACGAGAGCTGCTTCTCTTGGCTTGAAATTCCCGGAGGCTTCTAGAGCCGACCTCACTCCTTGGCTGTCTGGCTGCCATGCCCCAAAGGGACCCCGAGGTGTAAAATGCAAACCAAACTCACTGCCATCGAGCTGGTTCTGACTCTCAGAAGGATCACTTGGGATTCCACAGACTAAATCGTTTCAGAAGCAGACAGCCTTGTCTTTCTCCTTTTTGAGAAGGGGCAGTGGGTTCAGCTTAGCAGCCCAGCTTAGAATCCACGAAGACATTAGGCCTCCCTGAAATGCTCCTGTGGGTGTGGGATGGGAGGAGGATCAGTACTGGTGACTAGTCTTGCCTGTCCTCCTTTGAGAAGCTTGTAGAAGTTATGACAGAGAGGTTCAGGGGCAATCAGACCCTGGCAGAACACCAGTGGCCAGGCTCCCTGCTCAGGAGCGTAAACTTTATAGCATCTCTGTTGGTCAGGTGCTGCCATTGGATGCCTTAGGGAACTCAAGGAACAGAGAAGGTACGTACCTGCCTTGAGCCACACAGCTCATGGTGGTGGAGCTCGGGAGTCAAACCCGGCAACCTGGCTCCAGCACCTGTGCTCTCTGCCTCTGTCACAGAATGGAGGGACTGGTGTGGGGATCTAGGATGAAGGAAGATGTGCTAGTCCGGGTAAACTAGAGGAAAAAATTCATAGCCACACATATGGATATAAGGGTATGGTTTATATACAAGAGGAATGGGACATAGAGAAAGCATCCCAACCCAGTCCAATTCAAAGTCCTAAGTCCAATATTAGTCCATATGCCTGTTATCAGTCTATAAAGTCTCCTGACTCATGAAGTCACAGACCAGTGGGTGCAGAGTTCCGGTGCTGGCAGGGGTCTCCCCATGCATGGCTCAGGAGCGTAAACCTTACAGCATCCCTGTAAGGCACAGGATATCTTTTGTTTTGTTCACTTATAGAATATTATTTTTTTCTCTCTCTCTTTTTTAGAATGTTATTTTTAAATGATGGTGATGCATATTGAATTGTAGGCATTTTAGTTTTATCCATTTTAGTTTATCCTGTGATTTTATTGTTTATTCCCTTCCAGGGATCAGGATCCATAAACAGCATCCAGTGGTGATAGAAGCAACTCAGCGCTGGCAGGGCTCTCCATGTGGCTTCACCAGCTTCAGAGGTCTGGTTCCATCAGGGTAAGGCTGTGTGGCTTCTCCTCCGGCTCCTCCAGCTTCTCGGACGCTGCCATCTTGTCTTGTCCATGATTCATCGTCTCTGAGACTCATTCCCGAGAACTGGGGAGCTGGCCTCTCATCCCCACCAGGGAAATACCGTGAGATTTCCCAGAAGTCTCAGGAGAAAGCCATGCCCACACAGAGGCCTCATTGACTACTCAATGGGTATCTCCAGACCAACAAGCTAGACTCCACCCCTACATCTCAATCATGAAATGAATGTAAGCACATGACCGCCACAGAAGAGCTCAGAGCTGGCCCGCACTGGGGTGCCCTTCTGTGCCAACTCCTGCTCTCAGTGCCACTTGTGCACTGGAGCTTTGGGGCAGTCCTTTGAGTTGGGGGCCATTACCACCACCATTTGCAGATCAAGGGCCCCACGCACAGGACAAAGTGACTCCCACAGCTCCTGGACCAGAAAACGCAGAGCTGAAGCCCGAATCCCCCACAGGTCACTCTTGTCATTGCTTCCAGCCAAGAGGTGGGGGGCAGGAAGGGCATGTGCCTGCTTTTTTTCTTCCCCCAAACATTTTACTGGGGGCTCGTACATCTCTTCTCACAATCCATACACCAATCCACTCAGGTGTATCTGTACAGATTCACTGTATACATTGTTTTCTAGGTACTGACTTTCTATTGAGCCCCTAGTATCAGCTTCTCATGAGTGCTGAGACTTTGAGGGCTCTCTCATTGCCAATTGCCTATCTTCTCACTTCGTTCTCTGTAAGCACTTATTATTCCCAGGATTCACTTTCTCTTCTGGTCATTGGATTAATTTTTTCTCTTGTATTTTAAAAATCTCTAGCTCTTGGGAGATTTTTAAAAGTATCTTTGTCCATCTTTCTGTTTAGTTTTTCATCTCTGCTGGCATGATTTTAATCTTCAAGACCTCTTCTTTGGCTTCCTGTTCCTTTGATACAGGGACCGATTCTTGTTTCTCGGGAGCCTTGATACTGCGATGAGCTAAGTTGGCCAGAGTGCCGTCGGCAAGGTCGGTGGTTCAAACCTGCCCGCTTCTCTGCAGCGGAAGGATGACACAATCTGCTCCGATCAAGATCCATAATCTCAGAAACCCCAGACCGGTCACCTGCGTCAGAATCGATTCACGGCAATGGGTCACTCCTGTTTCATGGATGCTGCCCCTCTCTTTTTCTTACCTCTTAAGATTATTATTGATTTTATTAAACATTTTTTTTCTTCCTGTCGAGACTGGCAAGTCACGTGTTATTTTACTGTGAATGTTTTTCTTCAGCAGCAGTGCTCTCGGGTGTCTGGTCCACTGGCTTGTATTGTTGGGAGGGCTTGTTGCTTCTATTCTGACTCACAGTGAGGGACCCGAGGTGGAGCAGGAGGAAATGCTGACCATCCTCACAGTTGAGGCTGTGTGTGAGCCTGTTGTTGCGGCCGCGGCCTCAAGCCATCTTCTCAAGGGCCTCCGTCTTTTGTGCTGCCCTTTGACCGTACAAAGAACGACGCCCTTGTTCAGGGGCAGGTCTCTCCCAACAATATCCCACGACGTGAGACAAGCTCTCACCACCCGTGCTTCGAAGCAGGGTCCTGCTGTCCTTCATGCGAGATGGATCTGTCTGTCTTCTGGGCCTTCCACGGTACTCTCCCTGTTCTGCACCAGCACTGTGATTTTGGATGCACGCATTCTCCTTCGGCCTTCCTTGTGCCATGTCCAACATTCACATGCAGCAGAGGCCATTGAAAGGCCCCCATTTTCCTGGTGAGATTGTTGCCAATCCTCAAGACTCAGTGACCCCGAGAGTTGCTTGCTATTCCGAGGCCAGTTGCACGTTAGGAGCAGATTTTCAAATAGGGAGCAATCAACACCGCGTGACAGACGTCTCCAGTGGGGCGTGCCAGGGACTCACAACTGTATGCAAGCCCTCCTTTTGATCTCTTGACTGCTGCTCCCAAGATAATTGATTGTGGATCCAAGCATGACAGCTTGTGGACAAGATCCTTGACAGCTTCAACCTCTTCTCCACTGATTGTGATGTTACCTGTTCGTCCAGTTATGAGGATTTTGGGTCTTTTTTTTTTTTTTTTGGCATCACTGTCCTCAGGTGGTGGGAGTAGGAGGCCCAGCCTTTGCTCCATGGAGCTGGAATTGAACCTCCGTCCCAGTGGGCTGCAGTCCCGCGCACAACCACTACGCCACCGGGGCTCAGTGGCCCCCCCCTACTTCGTTCTTTCTGTTGAAACATGGTGAGCGCATTGTTCCCTTTTGTTTGTCTAATTCTAGGTCTTTCCACATTTCATTATAATATTTTGTGCCTTTGCAAGCTGCTCTTTGAATTTTTCTATTCGGCTTTTTGACTTCCTGATTTCTTTCATTTGCCTTAATTACTCTGTGACTATGAGAAAATTTCCGAGTCTCTTCTGACATCTCTTTTGGTTCTTTATTTCTTCTCTTTTTTCTTAATAACCATTCACTTTCTTCATGGGTCATGTTCCTAATGTCTTCCACAGCGCATCAGGTCATTAGTGTTCAATGCAGAAAAGCTGTTCTTGAGATCTTCTCAAAATTCAGGTGGAATCTATTCAAGGTCTTCTTTTGGCTTTCGTGGGGTTATTTTCATTTTCTTCAGCTTCAACCTGAACTTACAAATGAGTCATTGATGGTCGGCGCCACACTCAGCCCCTGGCTTGGTTTTAGTTGCTGAGATCCAGCTTCTTCATGGTCTGCAGTCCCTCAGATATACTCGGTTTGGTGTCTCTGTATTCCATCTGGAGAAGTCCATGTGCATAGTCATCATTTGTACTGTTCATCAACGGTGTTTGCTATGATCAAGTCCTGTTGGTCTTGCAAAATTCTGTCATGTGCTCTCCAGTTTCATTTCTCACCAAGACAATATTTTCCAGCTTCTGTTCCTTTCTCTTTGTTTCCAATTTTAGCATTCCCACAGCCAGCAGTTATCTATACATCTTGAATATATGTTTGATCTGTTTCAGACTGTTGATTTATTTCAAGACATTCGTAGAATTCTTCAATTTCTTCATCATTAGCTTAATGGTTGGTACATAAATTTGAATGAGAGTTGAATTGATTGCATCCTTGAATCACAATAGGAATAATTCTATCCCAGACAGCCTTGTACCTCAAGATGAATCTTGAAATGTCTTTTTTTGGACAAGAATGTAATGTCATTCCTGTTGATTGTGTCACTCCCAGAATAGCAAACCACATGATTTTCTGATTCCAAATAGCCAATACTGTAGTCTATGTCAACTCACTAATGCCTAAGATATTGATCTTTTTCTGTTCCATGTCTTTTTTTGATGACTTCCAATTTTCCAAGATTCATACTTCATACATTCCAAGTTAAAATTATTAGTAGATTTTTTTTGTTTGTTTTTTGGGCATCACTGCTCTCGGGTGGTGGGAGTAGGAGGCCCAGCCCCACTGCTGGGATTGAACCTCCTTCCCAGTGGGCTGCAGTCCCGCGCACAACCACTATGCCACCGGGGCTCAGCCCTATTAGTAGATTTTTACAGCTGTTTCTTCTCAGTTTGAATTCTTCCCCATCAGCAAACGAAGATCCTGAAAACAAAACAAACAAACAAACCACCATGAAACTCCTGGGGGCTTTACTCTCAGTGGACACTCCTCTATTCATGTCGCCACGGTGCATTCTGTTTTGAAAAAGCAGCCCTTCTCAGCCACATTTGGAATGCCTTCTAACTCATCCTCTAGCACTATCTCTGATGATGCTCTGCTGCCATTCATTAGGCCTTCAGCATCTGACCATGGTTCAATGCTGTGCAGCTACTTCTCCTGGAGTGGGCAGCCAGTTCCTTATGGTAGTCTGGTCTTAACCTTAAGCTCTGCTGGCTGGTACTGCTTGCATTTGAAACACCACTGATATAGCTTCTAACATCACAACAATGTACAGGCCATCAAAGTATGACAAAGTGACATAAAAGTAGTTGGCAGTAAATTTAGCTCTGGGATAATCGAGTGAGGGTCATTGATTTGAGATCTCTCTTCCTTTTTAATAGCTGTCTCGACAGTTACAAATTTCAGTTTTGATGCATTTGATGTCTATACAGTTTTGATGCATCCGATGAATGTTGGTATGTTGGGTTTGTGTCATCATCTCAAAAGATTTGCTGATTTTCCCTGTGAGTACCTCTTTCTTTTATTTCTATTTTGAGATGTGTTGTTTAATTTCCACATACTTTTAAATCCCCCCAATCCTTCGGCTACTGATCTGTAATTTTATCCCACTGTGATTGGAGAACATACTAGTATGAGATCAGTTCTTTTAAGTGCATCAAGTCAGTTATTTAATGGCCCATTTGCTATCTTGGAGAAGTTTTCATGTGCATTTCAGATGAGAATGTACTTCATTGCTGTTGGGTAGACTGCGCTATAGAAGAGCTACTTCTGCTTGGTTTATAGTATTGTCAAGTCTTCTACTTTCTTATTTAGTATCTGTCGAGTTGTTCTATCCATTATTAAAAGTAGAACAGTAAAGTCTCCAGCAATTGCACTGTCGAGCTCTCTTCAATTTTGATGGTTTTCATTTCATGTATTTTAGGACTTTGCTGTTAATTGTATGTATGTCTATAATTGTTAAATCATCTTGATGATTCAACCTTTTTATAATTATAAAGTATTCTTTGTCTGAGAGAGCAATTTTGGGCTAAAAGTCTTTCGGATACTAGTATAGTCATGCTAGCTTTGTTGTCATTTTATGTTTTTTTTTCACTCTTTTTGTGCCTTTGCCTCTAACGTAGGTTTCTTGGCGACAGCTTACAGTTAGATATTTTGTAATCCAGTCTGTCAATCTTGCCTTGTAACCAGAGTGCTTAATCCACTTATATTCAATGTAACTACTAATACAGTAGAACTGACTTGTGTCATTTTGTTAGTTGTCTCCTTTTTATCTGGCTTCTTTTTCATAGTGTTATTCCTCCACCACTACCTTATTTTATAAATATGTTATTTATAGATGTTTTCTAGTGGATCATTCTGAGTCCCTTATCATTTATTTTGCTATGGCTTAGTTACTTTTTAGTGATTGTCCTTGGTGTTACAGTTAGCATTTTGACATAACTATTAGTTTGAATTAATAGTAGTTTAATTTCAATAATATGCAAAATTTTTGCTGGTCTATAGCTTCATTTTCTTCATTTACTTTTATACGGCTGTTACTATACAAATTGTGTTTTTTAAGGTTGTGTACGTAAGCCTTTCCTGTGCTTGTTTTTCAATGAGAGGAGAAAAAAGTTGCATCAGAAATGGACTCGATGTAACAACAAGTGTGAGGATAACACAGGATCCAGCATTGCTTCGCCGTGTCATACAAAGGGTCCCTGTGAGTCCTCGCCAATTAACAGCGATAGTGCTTCCTGCCCAAGTGTCATTCCCTGCTTGAGGCCTCCATGAATGAAATAACTGCCTCCAAATGTTGTAGACACCGGCTGTTTGCACTGAGAAAGCTCTAAGTCTGGTTACATAAAGGTCTTTGCCAGTGAGGTTTCCCGGGAACCACCAGACAGACCCGATGATGCCGAGGCTTTGAGCATCAGGTGTTGAAAACACCTCCGTGCCATTGTGCACCTCCTCCAGTGTCTGCCAGGTGCTGGTCTTCACCTTGATGATGAGGTTCTGGTTAAAAACGCCACGGACCTGGAGAAAAGGGTGGTGGGATAGACCAGTGGTTCTCAACCTTCCTCATGCTGCCACCCTTCCATGCCCTTCCTCATGTAGCGGTGACCACCCAACCAGAAGATTTTTTGCATTGCTGCATCATCACTATACTTTTGATACTGTGATGAATCAGGCGAGCCTTGTGAAAGGCTCGCTTGACCCAAAGGGGTCGTGACCCACAGGTTGAGAACTGTTGGAATAGAGTCATGGAAATGCCACAAAACCCTGTTTCATCCATTTTGCGAAATAAAAATTCCCAGATGGCTGCCTTCCCTCAGTTCTCTTCTAGGTGCTAGAAAAGTTGGTTCTGCCCACGCTGGCCAGTTTTCTCCCTGGTTTTGTTTTCAGAGATCTTTCTCTGGCCATCTTCTCTGATGTCATCCCCCCCAGAAGAGTGTAGGTGTATTGCAGTTCCTTCCATGTTAGCATGAACCTTGTTTTACACTTTTTCCTAAAGGGATGTGAACAGAAAATGCCATCCCCAGATCAACAGGGACTCCCGAGGGCCAGGACATGTGTCGTTCAATTCCTATCAAAAACAGTACACCCAACACCCTTGCTGGAGTTAAGGGTGATTTGCCTCCAGCTGTCATGCTTCCTCTGGTTTGAACAGCGGCCATGGGGATGAAGTCAGTGGGAATACGATGGAGAACATGTTCCTGTACAGATCTTTGAAGTCTTTGATGATGATGCTAATCTTTGAGATTCCTTCCAGGGTGTTTCTTTCTTTCTTTTTCTTAGCCAGGGCCTTTCCCTTGGCTAAAGATTCTTGCTTTACAAGTCAGGAAACCAGGAGAGGATTTGCCCTCAGGGATCAGATCAGAATTCAGTTAAATGGGCCTGTTGGACCTATTGCAAAAAGTACATGGACCGAAACTCCAAGTACTTTTCTTCCAGACCATTTTATTGGAATTCTTACAACTCTTCTTAAAAAATATTTCATTGGGGATTTTGGAACTCATCACGATCCATCAATGCATCCATTGTGTCAAGCACATTTGTACATTTGTTGCCATCATCATTCTCAAAACATTTGCTTTCTACTTGAGCTCTTGGTATCAGCTCCTCATTTCCCATCCTCTCCCTCCCCACTTTCTCCTCCCTCATGAACCCTTGATGATCTATAAATTATTATTATTTTGTCATGTCTTACACTGTTCAATGTGTCCCTTTACCCACTTTTCTATTGACCATCTCCCAGGGAGGAGGTTATATGTAGATCCATGTAATCAGTTCCCCCTTTCTACCTCATGCTCCCTCCACCCTCCCAGTAGCACTACTCTTAGCACTGGTCCTGAAGGGGTCATCTGTTCTAGATTCCCTGACTTTCCAGTTCCTATCTGTACCAGGGTACATCCTCTGAGCTAGTTGAATTTGTAAGGTAGAATTGGAATCATGATAGGTGGGTGGCAGGGGGGTTGTCATTAAAGAAGTAAAGGAAAGTTGTATGTTTCATCATTGCTAAACTGCATTCTGGATGACTTGTCTCCTCCCTGCAATCCTTCTGTAAGGGGATGTCCATTTGCCCACAGATGGGTCTTGGTTCCCATTCCACACACACCCTCATTCACAATGATATGATTTTTTTTCTTTGATGCCTGATACCTGATCTCTTTGACACCTTGTGTTCACACAGGCTGGTGTGCTTCTTCCATATGGGCTTTGCTGTCTGTCAGCTAGATGGTCGCTTGTTTACCTTCAGGCCTTTAAGACCCCAGATGTTTTATCTTTTGATAACCAGGAACCATCTCCTTTCATCATCACATTTGCTTATGCACCCTCTTTGTCTTCAGCGATTGTATCAGGAAGGTGAGCATCATGGAATGCCAGTTTAATAGAGCAAAGTATTCTTGCATTGAGGAAGTCCTTGAGTGGAGGTCAAATGTCCACCTGCTACATTAATACTAAACCTATAAGTATACGTACATAGATATATTTCCCCATCCTCATATATAAATATATTTACATATGTACATGCCTGTATTTAGACATCTATAAATGTGCTTTACCTCCTATTTCTTTCCTTCATTTCCTTTTACCTTCCTCTTGTCCCACTATCATGCTCAGTCTTCACTTGGGTTTCAGTAATTCCTTTCAGTTACATTGCCCTTAATCAGGTCCTACTAGGCCTCTTACAGCCCCCTCCTCACTGATTTTGGATCACTTGTTGTTCCCTTGTCCCAGGGTTTGTTAGCACGACCTCCGTTTCCCTATCTCCCCCTCTCTCATGTCCTCCTGAACTGTTGGTCCCATTGTTTTCTCCTCCAGATTGTTCATCCTGCCTGTCTTCTCTAGATAGACCTGACTCCAAGTATTACTTGGCCTCCATGAGCCACCCTCTCACCAGGGTCTGTAATGACATTTTCAGACTGCTGCTGTAATGCCTTTAGTTTCCTGCAGTGTGAACTGAGACCCTGTGTGCAGTAGCCATCAGAAAAATAGCCCCTTTCCTGGGTACCTTTGATAATTGTCTCTTTGGGGGGAAGTTCTGAAAAGACTTGCTGCCTGCATGCGTGTATATATTTGCCATGGTATTGTAGGGTCCTTAAGGAGGCTACGCCTCTCATTTGATGAATGGACTTTGGGTCTTTGGTTTTAGGTTTGTAACTGGAGAGAGAAACCACTACTTTCCACTGTACTGGTTGCTGTTAGCGTCTGTTCACCAAACTGTTGATCTGTTTGGGTGATACCAGCCCAGTGACACCCTCATCAGCAGTCCAGTGAACAGCCAACTGGTAATGTCCTCCCTCGGATTTCACCACAGGCTTCCTGGCCCTGCAGGAGAGGAGGCTCTTGAGAAACTGTCACAGATGACTTCTCCTTTTCATAGTGTTCCTGGAACTCCTTGTTGGGTGGCTTGTACCTGTCATCGTTCCCCGTTCTCCTTCTTCTGCCCTAGAAAGCAGAAGACAAAGCCAACTCAGTCCAGAGGCCTTGGCGTTACCGCTGTGCGAATACTGTTCAAGTACCACACTTACTTCATCAGGCACCACTTTTCCTTGCCTGGTCCACCAGAGGTGAGAGTTAGCAATTGCCCTGAGACTGCACGCTAGGGCATCTCCCTACCACACGTCATAAATGGCGAGGTTCTTGTCGCTAATTCATGAGCCCCCTTCTAAGAGATGGCTCTCCAGGACTCTCCCGCCCTGGGTTCACCTTGTAAAGCTGAGTCTGAAACAAAAAGGCTTACCTTGTTGTGTTAGGCGCTATACAATTGGCTCAGATGCCTAGAGATGTCATGCATCTATAACAGAATGAAAGGTGTCCCAGTCCTGTTCTAGTCTGACAATTAGTAGGTATGCTTGAGTCTACTGTGGCAGCCATGGTGTCAGATGATCTTGTTGAAGGTCTCTCTCTTTTCTGCTGACCCTCTACTTGACCAACAATGATATCCTCCTCCAGGGCTTGGTCCCTCCTGAAATCGTGACCAAGGAAGAGGGGAGGGCTCAGCGTCCTCACTTCTAAGGAGCATAGAACGGATGTGCAGGGAGTTTGTTCTGAGAAATGATGCCAGGTAACAGGAATAGGGGCTGAAGGGTCTGACCAAGGAAACCAGGGAAAGGCCATGCCTTCTTGACTTGGACCTGCTGTTGGCACCTGAAGTTCAATCCTGTGGAGACCTGTTGAGATCCACATAGAGTAAATCTCAGAATTGTTTGTCTGAGGGGCACCTTCAAACAAAACGCACTGTCATTGAGTCTATGCTGGCTCTATCCCATAGGACAGGGTCGAACTGCCCACCTTGAGGTCCTGAGACCGTAACTCCTCATGGAGTAGAACGCCCCCCTCCTTCTCCCCAGGAGCAGCTGGTGGTTTTGAACTGCCGACCTTGTGGATCACACACATAGAACCACTATGTCCCCAGCGCTGTGAGGGACAGAAGACAGAGATGTTTATTCACTGCCCCCTGTCCCCTGTTGGTTAAGGTTTCCTCATGGAGTGTTGATGTCCTCATTCTTAAAAGTCACTCTGTATGAATTCTAAGCAGGTTTCTCTACACTACAGTGTTAGAGAAACCCTGGGGCAGAGAATCCGATATTTTTTATTGAAATCAGATCTGTTGACACATCTATGAAGTTTGCTTCTATAATAGCAGTGGGTGGGGTAAAGTATGGGCCATGAAGATGTAAGGGGAGACAGAAGAAGTGTCTCAAACGGTTGAGTTTATCCTCAGCTTTGCCAACTAAATGTGCAGGGTTTGACTTTCTCAATGATGTCAAAAATTCCCAAAATTTTTGGCTAGTGACTTACTGTTTGCCATTGTTTTGAACTTATAACTTTCAAATCCTCCCTGTTTAGCTATAATTTTATTGACATTTCAGAAGGAAACAAAGCAGAGGTGTGTTCAATCTGCCACCTTACTGTGGAAGTCTCCAGCCTCTCTTGAACTCACTCCAATGAGGTTTTCAGCCCTGTGACTCTTGGGAAATCGATTTAGTCAAGTTCATCACTGTCTGTGTTGCCCAAGGAGTGACGATCGTCCCAGTGAGCCCGTGAGAGGCATCTGACACAGCGGATCGCATTCTTGTGCTCGGATCCTGGCTCTCTCTTTCTCTTGGGCCAAGCCTGCTCCTGGTGATCTTTTCCTGATTCCGCCTCATGTCCCTAACCTTTAAACACTGACAACACCCAGACTCCGTCACTGGACCTTTTCTCTACTCTGCCTATATCATCTGTAAACTTACCAAGCATCATCAGTATACTTCCAATTTCCAAATGGATATCCTCAGGCTGGACTTGACCATTGAGCTTTAATTTGAATGTCCACTTGTCTGCATAAGCCTGGCCCCTTGAGGCATTCCCCATTTTAGTCCAAGGCAATGGCATCTGTGTTAGGCCGGGTGGACAAGAGAAACAAACGCTGTGACTCTCATCTGTGGAAGGAAGAGCTATATATCAAGAAGCAATTCTACATCAAGAACACTTTCCAACCCGGTCCAACTCGTGTCCAAAGTGCATACATAAGTTCCTCGTCAGATCATGTGGCCACACTCAACGAGGCAGAATGCAGGGAGATCACAGTCTGGGCTGAGAGTGGGGGTGGGAAGAGACACAGCCGTGTGGATCCCAGGTCACTGGACACATAGCAAACTCCAACAGCTCTCATGAGGGGAGAGGCGGGGGGCAGCCAGCAGGAAGGTCAAGGCAGAGAGGGGGGAGGTTCCCCAGCCCCTCCTTGATGAGAAGGACACGCCCACAAAGAGGCACCATCAGGCTGTGACCTGACTGGCAGCTTGAACACCAGCCCTTCACTCTCCTATCTCTTCGGGGAAACCTGAAATTATGTAACTACCGCACCGCCCTTCAAGTTGCTCAGGTTCCAAACCCTGAGGTTACCCTTGACTCTATCCTTTCTCAGAGTCTTCATCCAGTGCAGCCGTGAAGCCCGCCCCAAACCTCCCTGCAGAGTACACCCAGAATCCGGCCACTGCTCCCACCCTCCACTGCCACCCCTTTCCTCCGCACCGCGCTCTCTCCTGACCCGGGTGATTGCAGTTCCACCTGGCCCCTGGCTCCTGTCCTGGATGCTCACAGTCTACACTACACATACCTCAGAAAACAGGGCGATCCTGCCATCTTACCCAGAGGCCATAACATCTTCTCATTTCTCCCCAGACACAAGCCCAGGCAATGGGGACTCATCTCATTGACGTCATCGACCGCTTCCCCTCTTCACACTCTGTTTTGGGGCACACCGGTCTCTTGGCTCCTCCTCCGTCATGCCAGGTCTCCTCCACGGGGGGCCTTCACCTGTGCTGTCCCTCACATCCTTCGTGGCTTGGTTGCCATGCCAGGAACCACCCCCCCCCCCTTGCCCATCTCCCGTCTAGAATTGCCATCTGCCCCCACCACTTTTCATTTCTCTGGTCGTGCTCTGTTTTCCTTCGTGGCTGTTACCGCCATCTGGAGTGTCAGAGTCCCATGTTTGTGGTCTCTGTTTCTCTGTGAAAATACTGGTTGCAAGAGAGAGTGGAGGGCGGGGGGAGTGAGAGGGAGAGGAGCATTGCTTCACTCAGGGCACTGTGATTTTCACCAGACCTGACGTCAGGGTGGGAGCAGTAAACGTCTGAATGAACGAATGCATGTATGTTAGGATTTGAGTTTGAGGTAAGAGGTGTTCTCGGTTTGGTTCTGTCGGGGCTCGTCAGGGGGGTATTTGGAAGAGGGGGAGGGTCCCTGGAGAGGGAGGAGAGGGTGTAGGTCTGAATGAAGGGTGTCGGCCACTCGGCCGCTGTTCCCATGCCTGCCCACATGTGTGGTCCCCGGGCGAGGGGCGGGGGGGCTATGGGAGAAGGCAGTGAAGACTGCAGAGAGCCTGGGAATCCTGGCAGGGGGTCAGACTTCATTTTAGCTGGCAGAGGAGAACAACTTCCCCATGAAGCAGTTTCAGGGAGGAGAGCGAGCCTTCTGAAAAGGTCATCCAACAGCCATGTCCAGACGGGCTCCAACCGCAGACCTCCGAGAGACACGACCGGTGGGACTCAGGGTCCAGCGGTCCTACGTCGGCGTCCCTCACTGTGGCCTTTGGGCCTTGTCAAGGCTCCCTATTTTTTGATAACCCTGATCCATTCAGGTCCCACCCCCTCTCGAGAGCCATGATGGCCTCCCACTGGCCCTGCCAATGAGCCTCCGGAGGGCACCCCTGGGCACCCTCTGCCTCCTCGCTCCTGGGCGTCCTGCCGCTCCCACATGTCCACCCCGCTGTGTGGTCAGTTTTCTCCTCTCACAATCACCTGCCCGTGGGAGCAGTGCACTGAGACTGACACGCCCCTTTCTGCAGATCCCCCCGTTCTTGTGCTCCCAGAGCTGCCAGGCTAGCCAGAGGAAGAAACCTGTGGAAGAAACACCCCTGCTGCTTTGAGGGCCACGACTGCTCCCCTGGCTCTTTTCTCAGTCAGGTACCACAGAGCCCTGTCTCCTCGGGTCTCCAGGCCCTTCCCCTTGGACAGAGTTTCTGATCGCCCCCCCAGGGGATAAAGTGTCTAGCCTCATGTTACCTTCTTCTTATTTCTCCCCCAAACCTGGTGTCAAGGAAGCTCCTCAGTGCAGGTTGGTTTAAGAGGGAGAGAGGGCCAAGGGGCGGCATTCCCCAAGGACAGGGACTGTACGGAGTCCCCCACCCTGCCCCACACATCACTTTGGCATGGCGGGTCAGGAACTAGCTACTGGATGACGAAGAAGGAAGGAAGGAAAGAAGGAAGGAAGGGAGAGAGGGAGGGAGGGAGGAAGGGAGGGGCTCTCCTCCAGGAGGAATGTCTCTGACCAGCAGAGGACAGTTTCCTGTTGATCCCTCTGTGCTCCTGAGCACTTACTGTGGCAGAGCCCTGAGTGGATGCTTGTGAACTGTTTATTGAGGGACTTCCTGGATGAGAAGAATGGACACCCTCCCTCTTGAATAGTCCCCAGCCCCTCTAAACTCGTCACCATCGCATTGACTCTGACTCCTCTCGGACAGGCAGAACTGCCCCTGTGGGTATCTGAGGCCGTAAGTCCTTATGGGATTAGAAAGCCTCTTCTTTCTCCCTTGGAGTAGCTGGTCATTTCGACCTGCTGACCATGCAGTTAACGGCCCAATGCGTGACCATTACCCTGCCAGTGCCAGCTCCCGGAAAGTGGGAGCAGCGTCATTTCTCTGTCCACATTGGAGTTGAGTCTCCATCAGAAATCTGCACCAGATTCCACCCCATCCCCAGCCCATGGCTCTACTGTTTCTTTAATGAAGTGCATGATGATCTTCCCCCAGAGACAGGCAGTACCCTATTTATCGCTCTGCCCTCCCAGAGAAGATCTTCCCCCAGAGACAGCACTTACTGTGTGCCTGGTAGAGTACAGAGTGCCATGCAGGTGCTCAACCCAAGGGTATAGACTAATTTTACCCGATTTCTCTCCTGGAACCCAGGGCCTGGGCTTAAGTCACCTCACTGCAGCCTTCCACCCTAGGGCCTACCCACAGCAGAGACACTGGAAATTGTGTCGAGTGAATTCTCTGAACTGTGCATGCACGGCACTCCCCACCGGCATGTAACTCAGGCTTTGGAAGGGGGTTCCAAGAGACTTGGTGCCTAACCTGCTCGGGCACTCCTTGTCTTTGTGGCGAGGACACTTGACTCAGCTGAGTGGCACTTCCTCATCTGGGGAATGGGCTGTTGTTGCAGGACGAGGGGAACCTTGGCCCTAATCTCAGTCAGTGCTGGCAGTGCCTATGGTGGGGTGACCCAGCCATCACTCTCCACCCTGGTGTCCTGGATTCGTGCCGGGTCAGGATAGGGTTGCTGGGGAGGGGGCGGTGGGGTGGCTGACGGGCGTGCTGTAGTGCTTACAGATGAGTGGTATTGCCAACCCGGCCTGAGGCACCTGTGGTCCCACAGGAATGGCATCTCCTGCTTCAAGCAGCGCCTGGCCTCCCTCGAATGGCAGGAGATGCCCACCTTGGCCGTGGCCGCGCTGGCCATGCTGGGTTTCCTCAGCACGCTGGCCCTCCTGATCCTCTTCTGGAGCTACTTCCAGACCCTGCTGGTCCACTCGGCCAGGGGCCCCATGTGCTTCCTGATGTTGACATCATTGCTGGTGGCCTTCCTGGCCGTGCCTGTGTACGTGGGGTCACCCATGCTCCTCACCTGCCTCTGCCACCAGGCCCTCTTCACCCTCTGCTTCACCATCATCATCTCCTGCATCGTGGTGTGCTCCTTCCAGAGTGTCTGCATCTTTAAGATGGCCCACCGCCTCCCCCAGGCCTATGGCTACCAGGTCCACGACCGCGGGCCCTATGTCTTTGTGGCCGTCACCACGGCGTTCAATGTGGTCATGGTGGTGGGCAAGATGGTGACCACATCTGTCATCCCCACTTTCCACATGGACCCGAACGACCCCAAGATCATGATCCTCATGTGCAGCCCGAACCACAGCAAAGGGCTGCTGTCCTCAACACCCACCTGGACCTCATCCCCTCCATGGTGGGTTTTGGCTTCACCTACGTGAGCAGGGAGCTGTCCACCCACTATAGCCAGGCCAAGTTCACCACCTTGAGCATGACCTTTGACTTCCTTTCCTCCATCGCCCTCTGCACGCGCATGTCTGTCTACCAGGGGGTGCTGGTCGTCCTCCTGGACTCCCTGTGCTCAATCTCCTGGGGATGAGTCTGCTCCTCTTCTACCCAGAGCGCCATACGCCCGCCTGCTTCAGCAGCTTGAGCCAGGGCTGCACCGTGCGGAAGGACTGGTGCAGACGGCCTTGGCTTTTCTGAAGGAGGCAGGTGGCATGCTTGACTAGCACTACCCGGGAACCCTGACTACTACCCCTCAACCTCGCCTGCAGCTTGGCATCTCCCTGAGTTTGCTCCTTTGTGTGCACCCTGGCTGTGTCCACCTAGACAGTTCTGAATTTCCACAGCATGCCCACCTCTTTCTCCTCTCTCTCTGTTGCGAGGTTTCTGCGGGTCAGGCAGGCACTGCCACTTCATCTGTGCCCTGCGTCCCCTTGCCTCCCCCCTCCCCCACCAAGGTGACCTGGTGCGCTTCCAGGACAGTGTCCCAGGGAGCAGCCTGCGTCTGCCATCTGGCGGTCATCATCAGTATGTGACCATTGCATCCTCTCCAAAAGGCATAGGTGGGGCGGAAGGGGGACTTCAAAGCCGGCCTGGGCTTTATTCACAGCTGTCTCATGCCTCTGCATCTTGTGTGTGTCCCAGGTGCCCCCAGAGCTCCAAGCCAGGCTTCCATGTTCTTAGCGACGTTTGGCTACGGCAGAAATGCCTGTGAATAAACGTGTCTTTGGTGATGTGAATGAGCTGCCTGCTTCTTTCCAGGGGTTCCTGGAGCCAGGACATGGGCCATAGCATCAGAGAGACCTTATTTTCAACACCTGCATGCTGTGTGACCTTGGAACCACTATCGACCTTCCCTGGGGTGACTTTTCTCCCTCTCTAAGATAGTAGCGCCGTGTTTCTGTGTTGCAAGGTTGGCAGTTGGAAGCCAACAGCCAGATGAGGCTGTCTATTCCTGTAGAGTTACAGTCTTGGAAACCCACAGAAACAGTTCTAGCCTGTTCTGTAGGGTCGCCGTGAGGGAGTCAGAATTGAATCCATGCCGTGAGCTTGGTTTTCTGGGAATAGTCACAGAAGACCTGGGTGGTGACAATGGCTAATGCACCCAGGCGCTAAGCCAAAAGTTGACAGGTTCAAGTCCACCCCACAGTGCCTCAGAGAAAGGCCTGGAGAGCTGTTATTTAGAATCCAGCCACACAAGACTCCAGGGAGCATATTCTTGCACAGACACGGGCGGGGAGGGGGGGTTTTGCCTGAGTCAGGATTGACAGGATAGTCCCTGGATTCCACTCCTGGTTCTTATTTCACAGAGAGGAAGAAAGGGGTAAGGAGGGTGTTCCCGGGGGTGAAAGGCTCTGTTGGGACACATAACTGGTCTGAGTCCCACACCCCAGAATCACCACCTCCCACAGGCTGAATCCCAGACAGCTCTGCCTGGATGGTGCCCACCTGCACCTGGGCAAGCCTGTTTCTCCAGAGTAGTGACTATGGTATGGATGGGGGCTTCAGGTTGTCTGGAGAGGACAGGAGACCTGGAAAGACCATGGGAAGATGACATTTGAAAGACTCCATCAAGGACTTGGACGTTTCTGGAAGCTACATGGGAAGGGCAGGGATAAAGTTGCAATGGAAGGGAAGCCCAGGGGGCCTCAGAAAGCAAGGATTCAGACTCTCCTCTCCCTCTACCCCCCACTCCCTCTGTCCCAGGTGGCTATCTGACCTCTGTCTGTTTTTGTAGCCTTGGCCATTTGTAGAAGTGTTTTCCCATGGCGTCTCTCTTCCCTCGTTACTCTGATTTTTAAAAATAAGACATCACTCAGAAAAAAATTAGGGTTAGGACCCACCCTACTCCAGGAAGATCTCATACCACAGCAAAATAAGACTCTGCACCTAAGCAGGGCATGTCTGCAGGCACGCAGGGGTGAGGACTTGAGCACAGGCCAGAACAGCACAAGAGTCCCACGTCATGGAGCAGATATCGCCTGCTCCAGAGCAGTTCATGGTCCAGTGCAGGACCCAGGACTCCAGCAGATCTGGGTGGCAGGCGGGAGGTGGCAGGTGGCAGGGCCTGTTGTGCATCTCCCCCCACCTCGGCAGAGAGGTGACAGCAGGCGCAGGCTCGCAGACAGAATAGCTTTTAGCCAAGCAGGGAAGGGAGATGCTTTGAGGATGTGCCTCAGGAGCAGGGGCCCAGGGAAGGTCGGCAACACAGGCACCCGAGGGTCCAAGCAGCAGAGGGAGTTGGAGAGAACAGAAGTCCCCTAGGGTGAGAGGGGATAAGGAGGGAGGGGAGGGGGGAATAAAGAGGGGTGAAGAGGGCAGGGAGGCAGAGAGGAGCTTGGAGAAGAAGGGAGGGAGGGAGGAGACCTGATTGGGAAGCGTAGTTGGAGAGGGAAGACTGTGTGACTCTGGTCCCATCACTGCCCCTCTGTGCTGCAGCCTTCCCTCCTGGAAGAAGGGGATGATAACGATAGCACCCCCCCCCAGCCCCCTGCAGGGCTATTGGTCCCAATGATGGCCCAGCTGGGTGCCTGGCACACAAGGGCAGGCTTGGTTATGTGGGGGGCAATTAGTGTCAGGATCCTTGAGGGACTTTTGAAGTAGGAAGCCCCTCTGAGTGGAGGACATCCTGGAGGTGTGAGGAAGAGAGGCAGGGACCTCTCAGGTATCAGTCGCCAACCAGAATCCGGTGTGAGGATGGTGGCTTGCACAGGAAGGGTGTGGTGGGCCTCGGCCAGGGGCCGTGGTCCCAGGAGATGGGAGGGCCCAGATGTCATTCTGACGAGTCTGGGTCCTAACCTAGCAGGCAGTGCTAATCTGATTCACAAAGGTCCCCCAGATATGCAAGGGACTTGGACTCACGGGGCATATTTGCGCCCAGGCCCAGGGTCCTCCCACTCTCTGTGAATGAGAAATGAAGCCAATTCTGCCTGGGCCCCAAGCTCCCACCCAAAGAGAAGCCGCAGCCCCCCGCCCCTGCTCGTGTCAGGGGCATCAGGGAGAGGGACTGGGGCTGAGGCAGCCATACTCTTCTGCCAGGAGGCTGAGGCTGAAGGGTTTTTCCATAGGATAATGTATAGGCCCATCTGCTTCCAGTTAGCAGCTCCCAGGGAGCCTAATTGGCAGATCAAACCATTTGATGTTCCCTGTTAGATCAGTAGCGAGAGCCCCGGAGTCTGCTGCCACTTTCTGGACGGAGCCCAAGTGCAGCTCTCCTCCGCCACCACGGGCCTGGGGTGCTAATACAAGCCAGACCCTGTGCACAGAAGCGGGAGGATATTAACAAGTGTCAAAAAGCTTTGAAGCACCTGGGCAGATGGGCTCTGCCTTCTTCCTCGACCAGGCGGGTTCAGGGGCTCCTGAAACTTCAGCTGGAAAGTTCCAGAGGAGGGAATCACTGACAAGGGTCCTTGCTGGGGCAGAGGGCAGTGGAGCCCTGGGAGTGGGGGTGGGGGGTTGGCGGTTGCTGCCACTGCCAATAGGTGCAGGAGAGAAGCTGCCCAACTCCAGCTCCGTGGGGAGATCTTGGTCCTTTGCTGCCCATGTGTCCAGCTGCAGGTCGGATGACATAAAAGACTGGGACTGCGGTGTGGCTTTGGGACAGTGGCTTTCCCTCTGGGAGCCTCAGGGACCCCACCTGTGAACTGAGTGACTATGGCACCCTCGTCCTCTGTCAGGGTAGCAGGCCAGGCTCAGAGCCTTGCTCCGGACTGCCTTACTGCCTCAATAGAAGCAGGGTGGGTGCAGTTCTATTGTGATGCTGGTGAGGCATCTGGGAAGTACCGGGGCTGCTGGAGGAACCAAGACACCCGTGCGGGAAGAAGTGCGGCCAGAGTGCTCCTTAGAAGGCAGGACGGCGAGACTTTGCTTCACAAGCTTTGGGCACGTGGTCAAGAGAGGCCCGGAGAAAGACCTCCTGCTGGGTAAAGCGGCTGCGGGTGAAGAAGAGCCAGACCCTCAACAAGCTGGACAGACACTGTGGCTGCAGCGACGGGCTCAAGTGCAGGAACAACAGGGAGGGGGCCGGAGCCCAGGCAGTGTTTCGTCCTGCTGTGCATGGGGTCACCGTGAGTCTGAACCGAGCCAATGACCCGGAACCACATAGCGATGCCCTGGAACATGGACTCCTGAAAGTAAAAGTCTGCAGCCATCAGTCTGGGGCACACCTGGACCAAACCCACTGCACCCAGTCAAGGCCCGCTCCTAGCGGTCCTCTGGCACAGGGTAGAACTGACCCTGTGAACTTCCGAGATGGTCGGGCCTCGGGGCGGGCAGCTGGTGGCTTCGAACTGCTGACCTGGCAGGTAGCAGCCCAATCCATCACCACAACACCATCTGCCTGAGCAGGAGAGCCTCAGAAATCCTTACAAGGGTTCTAATAAGCAATAGCCTGATAAAGAGGTGAAAGCAATGGCCATGGTCATGAACGCCATTCTTCTTGCCTCCACAGCCAATGCTCCTAAAAGCAGCAGTCAAGAAATCAAACAGAAATGGCACTGGGTCAAAAAGAACCCTTAGGAAGGGTGAAGGAAGCGAAGTTCTGTCTGACTTAAGTCCCCGGCATTTTCGATGGCCTCCTACCTTTGGGAAAGCTGAGCAAAGTGTAAGGGAGCCTGAACACATTCAGATTGTGGTTTTGATGAAGAGGACTGTACATTCCAGGAACTGCCAGAAGAGCAGACACAGTTGTCTGGGAAGAAGTCCAACCAGAATGCTCCTGAGACGCCAGGATGGTGAGATCTTCACCATCCCGTGGACATGACACCAGAAGGAACCGACTGCTGAAGAGAACACGGGGGCTGGTGATGTAGAGGTTCGGAGAAAGAGGAAGACTTTCCACCAGCTGGACTAAGCCAGTGGTTACAACACCGACACAGACATCATGTCGATGGAGGACCAAGCAACCTCTTGTTCTGTTGTACGATGGTCCCTACGTGTTGGCGCTATGGCCAGATGGCATGTAGCAGCTCCACCTTGGGGATGCGGCCCACACGGTACCTGTCAGGACTTCAGTATTCTCATCCTCAGTGATGGTGGCTGCCGTGAAGCAGACCCATGGTGACCCATGCTGCTACCGAGTGGAACTGAGCTCCGGACGGTCTTCTTGGCTGTAATCGTCAAGTAAACAGGTGTCAGGCTTTTCTTGTGAGGCACCTCTGCTTGGGTTTGAACTGCCTGCCTTTGGGGTTAGCAGTTGAGTGGGTGCTGGGTGTGGGGGACAAAAATCTGAGCCATCTCTCTCATCAGGTTCCGGTGAAGATTTAGTGAGATGACAATGAACAAGATAACAATGGAAAGGACTGCAGACAGTGCCTCTAACCTCAGAACTCACAGCTCACTGCTGTCGGGTCATAGCGACTCCTCCCACTCCTACAGGACAGAGTATAACTGCCCCTGTGGGTTTCCAAGATGAAACTCTTTTACAGGAGTAGAAAGCTTCATCTCTTGCCCATGGGACAGCTAGTGGTTTCGAACTGCTGACCCTGGGATTAGCAGCACAATTCGTTAGCACTATACCACCACTATACTACACTGGCCTACAGTAAACGCTAGCTGTTTTTTTCAGTCTGATATGTTATATTGTTGTGCCTGGGGTTATGTTGTTAGTTCTGTTGTGAAATTGTGGTGTGACAAACAGTTCTTGCATCTTGGTAACCACCAGGGAACCTATCCCTGTTTGGGCCTGGTGACACAGACACTGGGAAGGGTCAGTGAGGAAGGGAGGGACCTCTTGAAGAGCCAGCCATCTGTGAATTTGCTCTAGACTGTGCTAAGTGACAGATTGTGTTAGGCTGGGTACATTAGAGAAACAAACCCACAAAAACTCATATGTATAAGAGAGAGTTTTATATAAAGGGTAAGTACACATCAAGAAAGCATCCCAACCCAGTGCTGTCCCAGCTCACCAGTCCAGCATTAGTCCATACGGCCGACACTAATCCGCAAAGGCTCCCTCCATCTCACAAAACACACGCAGTGACGCCGACTGCAGGAGAAAAACTGAAATCAGTGAGCGGGTAAGCATCTCAACGCTGGCAGGGGACTCCATGTGGCTGCTCCAGCACCCAGGGCTGCATCAGGGGAGGTCCATGGGGCTTCTCCTCAGAGCTGTCTCACAGGAAGTGAGCCTTGCCAGCTGCAGCAGGGAACTGGCTAAGGCAGCTGCACCCTGGTCCGACCATCAGAGAGCAAGAGACCCGAGAACTAGAAAGGCAGGTTCACCGAGCCATTGATCTCTCCGCCCTTCAATTTAACCCACATGTGTTTATCAGCCAGGTTGGCACAATCAACCAAAACTACCTCACAGATTTCTGGAATCGAGTTATACCCATTCTGTTAGATTGCATTTGAGAGGTGAGCCAAACGGCCACAACAAGGAAGCGGTGCTCAGGAGGGGAAACCCGAGACCGGACCCTGAGAAGGACAGCGACTGCTTTGTAGGACTCTCCGAGGACGTGAGCTGGGAAAAGCCACCGGGTTCTGGATGGGGTCACTGAAGCAGCCGCAGGTCCTTTCAAATGGGGAACAACATCATAATGGGGTCACCGGCCTTTCTTTGACTTGTCATAGGGACAAGTGGTCTTGTCTTTACCATGATGGGGTCTCAAAGCATCTTTGGGGTTCAAACAGGAGCCCCCGGGACTGGTCCTGCCCGATGAGGGTCCTGTTGGGTGGACACCTGGGAGTCCAGAGGCCTCCTGGAACTGGCCCTGGGTGTTCCTTTCACAATGGACTCAGTTAAGGCTGGGATCGCTAAAGTCAAAGAGGGAGTGACACTTGTTGTGAAGGGGGTGATGTCACCCTGATATCATAGGGGTGACATGTAAGGCAGCCTGTTCCATGGCTAAGCACCCCAGCTCCGGGATTCAGACTGCAGGCAGGGAGGTGGGAGCACATTTCTTCCTGCATGAAGAATTTTGGCTTGACAGTGGCCGCAGCATTTTGTTCAGTTCGGACAACAGCCTCTCCAAGTTGGATCTCTTGATACAACACCTTAGATGATCAACGTGCACCTGACTGAAGAGCAAACGGAAGTCCAGAAAGGTGGAGTGGCTCGTCCCAGACCCTGGAGTGGCCCTGGGGTACTGGTCCTCCCGTTGGCGAGGAGCCGTGTGGGTGATGGTGAGACAATCTGAGCAAAGGACAGTCCACTCCAAGCCAGAGCCTCCCCCAGACCTGACACCTGGCAAAGCGACCTCTCGCCTCTGCAGTGAACAGGCAGTCTGTGTATCCGAGGGCAAGCGATTCTGCCGCTTTCACACATCCATCTGTCTCTGGCTCCCACACGCACCTGCACTCCAGCCAGCAGGAAGAGGGCAGTGGGACGGGCAGTACATGTCCAAGTGTGATCTGGAAAGGGTATGCGTGATTTCCTCCCCCACATCACTGGTCAGAACTCAGCCACCCGGCCACGCCCAAGAACTTAGTCACCCGGCCACACCCAGCTATAAGGGAGGATGGGACTGGATGATGTAACGGGCATTGCAGTCGATCCTGGGTAGGGGGTGGGGGTGGGCAGCACCTGGCTCCCCTTTGTGGACTGAAGGCACTGGAAGGGGAGCTGCCGGGAATCAGCAGCCCTCTGAAGAGCTTGCTCTTGACCAGAAAGAGTAGCCTTGTCCAAGACTGTACCCCCTTCCAGGCAGCCTGCTGGCGAAGGCTGGATGGCATGGGACTGTCCTCTTATGAGATGGGCCAGGTCTCTTGGGCACAGCTACAGGGCACCCGCTTCCGGGGTTTGGTGGGGCTGGCGGAGGCCTTGCGTGGCTTGGCGGCATGGCAGTCCCACTGCTCCCTCGCTCAGTCCCACCTCTTTGCCTGCTCTTCCCAGCTCTTTACAAGAAGGCCTCTCCCCAGCAGACCTGCCTCCCACTGGTCCCCCTCCTGGGGACCCCAACCACAACACACCCACAGACCCAGGAAAATTGGGAAGCTCTGTCCTTGAAGGAAGACGGGGGTCCAGGGAGATGCACATGGGCCTTGCCAACGCTGCCTCGTTGAGGGGTGGGAAGATCCTGCGCATGGGAGAGGGTCTGTGGTGATGGTGCGTGTGGGCCTGAGGCTGGTTGTCATGGTGATGGGAGTCTGTCACTGAGAGTAGAAAGCGGGATGTCACGAGGATGCAATGCTATTGCTCATTCCCTTCGGGTCAGCCTGCTGGCCTGCCCTTCACCTCAGGCTCTGCTAGGCTCCGCTCTATCCCCGCTTCTGACATCCCATCCAGGTCACTACCCGCCTGCATTTCTGCCCCACAGAATACCGAGTCCCTCTCTCCCTAGCCGCCCATCCTGGATGGAGTCCTGGCTACCGCTTCAAATCTCTAGTCCCAACTGTCTTCCAGGTCTCCTTCCCTGCGGATTCACTGGTGCGTAGTCCATTGTGACACCCTCCCACTTCCCAGGTTCCAGCTCCGCCAGCATCAGGGGACATGCGTTCTGTTCCAACCCAACCAAAGTCTGACCCAGCCACGATGGCGAGGGAGTGATGGGGCTGATGGTGGTGGTGTGTGGTAGTTATACAATTTCATGTCAACTCGGTCAATTATAATGAAGGGTGGAGTCTAGGCCGTCATTTAGGTCACAGTCTAATGTCTTCTTAATTGCTCAGCCTTCTGATATTTCTCTTCCTCCCTGGAGGCGGGACACTCCTTCTCTTTCCACATTCCTGTTGACAAGTCACATGGAACAATGATGATGGCAGCCAGAGCCCTGGAGAGGCTTCCGCTGCCACTGGATCCACAAGACTTTTCACTCACTGGCTTGTGATCTTCCTGCATTCGGCATCGTTGTATGGGTTGGGTGAGTCTGAAGAAGAATCTGTGGGCTAATGTCGGTCTTAAGGACTTGATCTGGCCCAGACTGTGATGTTTTCTCAACATACAATTGTTCTTTGATATTACGCTTTTTTTTTGGCATCATTGCCCTCTGGTGGTCATGGGAGCTACCCAGCCTTGCTCCTGGAGAGCCGCCACTGGATTTGAACCACCAAGCCTGTGGGTCGCAGTCTGCACTCAACCACTACGCCACCAGGGCTCAGCCCCGATATCAGGCTCTTATACATATCTAAGTGTCTCTGGTTGGATTCTCCAGTCCACCTGGCCTAACACACAGTGGTAGCAGCACTACCACCGTGAGGGTGATGCAGATGAGGACTCTAGTGGTGACGGTGTTAATGACAGGGTGGTGGTGGTGACAGCAGCAGCAGCAGGGCCTGTGTTGGCACGTGGTGTTTTCAGTGGTGGTGCTGGTGCTGGTGTTGGTAGTGCTCTTGGTGGCACTGGTGATGGTGAGAGAAGTAGAGAGTGAATGCCATCATGAAATCTCGGATTCAGAGTCCAAAGGTCAAGGCTGCTATCATTCTTTTTCATTTTTGCCACATGCAGGGGAATTCATCCAGGTTTGCACTGGGTGGAACTGCCCAGGGAGTGGATGGAGCAGAAATGAAGTCTGAAGGCAAGAGTGATACGCCTTCCCAGCCCCTCCCAGCAGCACCTGCTCCAGAAAGGGGTGTCAATCAATGCTTGACCCAGCTCCGAAGCCTCTGCCCCCTCTGTCTGAGGGGCAGGCCTGGGGCTTGCTGTGCCAGGAAGAGCATGAGGCCAGGAGTCAGGGGACTCTGTCTCATTCCGACCTGTGTGTGACTCTGATAAGTGCCTTTGATTGCCCAGTGGGACTAGAGCTGAGGGTCGAAGCTATTTCTCATGAAGGCACATGGAAGTTTCTGGAGCAGCTGTGAAGCTGATCATCTAGGCTGGCTGTCTGCACATCCTGGCCTGGGCTTGACACCAACTGGCCTTGATTAATGTGTGACCTTTAGTCACCGGTGGGGCCACCTGAGTGAGTGAACAGTGGGTGCAGCTGGTCCCTTTATCCCCGTGGATGGGTCATAGTGTCACACGAATGGATGTGTGTGTGTGTGTGTGTGTACACGAAATGTGCAGGATCTCAGAATCAGACCACCTGCACCTCCTCCACCCCCACCGCCCTTGCCTGAGCCATGTCATCACATGTCTGGGTCACCGTTGCTCCAAGGTTTCCCTACTTCTGATCTGTCCCTCTCCAGTCTTTTGACCACCCAGTGGACAGAGCGAGCTCTTGAAAACCTAAGTCTGATCTTGTCTCTCATCAAAATGCCCCACTGTCCATCTCTTCCAAGTAAAACCCCGGGTCATTACAGAGGCCCACAGGGCCCTGCAGTCTGTCCCTCCACCCCCTGACCCGACTTCCCTGGAGTCTCCCTGTGGCCGTCGTGTATTTGTGATGTCAATTTCATGATTGGGATGTAGGGGTGAAGTCTAGCCTCTTAATTTGGAGATAGTCAATGAGTAGCTGATGAGGTCTCTGTGTGGGCATGGTTTTCTCCTGAGAATTCTGGGAAGTCACATGGTATTCTCAATTGGAGAAGAGAGACTTGACTCAGTCTCTGGGAGTCAGTCTCCGAGATGACGAACTACGGACAAGACAAGATGGCAGCATCTGAGGAACTGGAGGAGCCAGAGGAGAAGCCACATGGCCTTACCCTGATGGAACCAGACCTCTGAAACTGGAGAAGCCACATGGAGACCCCTACCAGCACTGAGTTGCTTCTACCACCACTGGATGCTGTTGATGGACCCTGAACCCTGGAAGTGAGGACCCATGGGGAGACCCCTGCCAGTGCCAGGATGCTTCCACTGCATGTGCTTTGTGAGTCGGAAGGAGACTTTATAGACTGGTATCAGACATATGGGCTAATGTTGGATTTATGACCTTGGACTGAACTAGGTTGGGATGCTTTCTCAATGTCCCAGTCCTTTTGTATATAAACCTTTTCCTTATATCCATATGCATGTCTATGAATTTGGTTCTCTAGTCTATCCAGACTAATATACTTCCCCAACCTCACCCAAGCACCCCTGCCCAGGCCCTGTTCCTGCTTCAACCACACTGGCCTCCTGTGGGTTCCCAAACACTCCAGGCATGCTCTGTCTCAGGGCCTTTGCACAGGTGGCTGCTCTGCCTGGATGTGTTCCCACATGGCCAACATTCTCACTTCCTCAAGCCTTGACCCAAGTAGCCTCTTTGCAGGGCTACTTTTCTGTTTACAGCCCCCCCCCCCCGCCGCCCCTCTTTGCTTCCCCCCACAGCCCGATCCTGAATTCATCTTGCTTGTCTCTCTCCTCCAGTGGAGAGGAGCTTTGCCTGTTTCACAGTCTGCTGTTCAGAGTCAGTGCTTGGTATATAATAGTTATTCACTGTCCCGGGTCAGTCTGGGATCACGGCGACCCAAAATGACAGGGAGAATTGCCTCTGTGGGTTTCTGAGGCTGCTGCTCTCTAGGGAAATAGACAGCCTTGTCTTTCTCTTGTGGAGTGGGTGCTGGTTTCGAACTGCTGACCTAGGAGTTAGCAATCCCACAAGGAACCACCACGACATCTACATGTTCAGTAAAAGAGAGGCAGGGAAACGGGCTGGCTTGGAGTTGGACAGGAACCTGGTGGGGGCCCCCTGACCTGGCCCCCTGAGTCTCCAGGCTACACAGGGGCCTCTTTCTTCAAGGAGACCTCCCAGACCCCAACTCACCAGAGAGAAGACTTTCCTGGGGAACTGGAGGAGGGCTGGCCACGTGGAAGGACAAGAGCTCTGACCCGATTTTAGGGGGGGCTGGTGACTGTTCCCACTCTGGGCCCGTCATTCCTCCTTGCTGGGCCCCAGTCTCCCCAGTGTTATGTGGAGTGTGCTGGCCAGACTGGCTCTGCGGCCTCCTCGCCACTGCTGGGTCCAGGGAGGGTCGGCATCTTGGTGCTCACCTCATCTCTCTGTACCTCTGCCTGCCCTTTGCAGCCTCTTCCACTGATGTCCAGTGCATGTGCATGCCTGTGTGGGTGAGGGCATGATCCCACAGTGGACCTTGGTGGGCCTGTCAGGTCAAGATCTGAAGCATGGAGAGGGGAGCCTCGTGCCCCATCACACACCCCAGCCTGGAAGCACCACTCTCCCCAACCCTCGGTCTTGGTTTCCTCCAACCTGGGTAGCACTCTTACTGGTAGTTCTCATGGCTAGCTTGGTCTTCATCCTGGTTCTGAATGTCCCTGGGGCCCTTGCTTGTTCTCAGGTGGTGGCCAGAAAGCCAGTGTGAGGGCCACATGCATGCATTCTGAAGGGCAGCTCCAGAAGCCAACAGCAGATGGTGCTGTTGACCCCATTCCTGAGCCAGGAGCCAGAGAGCTTGGGCAGCTGCCACTGCAGTCACAGCCTCCCCGGCTCTCTGCTCCGGCTTGAGCTAGAAGGGGCTTGGCAGAGTCTCCAGACCCCCACCCCCAGCCCCAGTCTCAAATCCTGTGGCCAGACACTTAGGCACACTCTCCTGAGCCCTTCACTTGCCCAGGAAAGATTCTGGGTGGGAGGGAGACATCATGGAGAGGGGAGCAGGGCTGATTTGATTCAAATTTCATTTGACAAACACCAGCCTGACAGCCTTCACTCACCACATAGGGTATGCATGGGGCCAACTCACCACGGGGTCTCCTCAAGTGGGGTTGTAGGGCTGCTTTCCGTGTGTGTGTGTGTGTGTGTGTGTGTGTGGTATGTGCTGGTGCAAGTGGCCCATTTGTGTATGTGCCCACGCATGTCTCCATGTGCTCACCTGAGAGAGAGGGACAGTCGGGTGTGGGCATCCACGTGACTGTGGTTCTGTGTGTTTGTGTCTGTGTGTGTGTGAGATGAATGTGCCTACACTGCCCACAGGTGTATCTATCTGTGTGTGCGTAGATTTACACATGTCTCTCTGTCCATATGCTCATCACATGTGTGGACCTGGTGTATCTGCCTGTCTCCAAACAGATCTGTGTAAGTCCACATCTGCCCTCCATGTATCTGTGTGCATGCACACGTGTGTGTGAAGGAGTGTTTGGGCATGTCCTGGTGCTTCCATGGCCGTTATAGACTCCAGGTGCCGTCCGGCTGGAAGGGTGAACTAGAAGCAGGGGAAATCTTGACTGGGCAAGTGGCCAGGTGGGTGGCAGAGTCCCACAAGCCCCTCTGTTAGGAGAGCAGGGGCAGAGGTGGGCGCCGGTGCTCAGAGCAGGGAGCTGGGCACAGACAGTGTCTGCTACAGTGAATCAGACTTGTGTACCTGTTTACACTGAACAGTCTCCTGACGCCACATTTTACAGACCAGAAAACCAAGACCCCTGGTCAGACAGAGATCCACCTTCCAATCACACCATTAAAGCTCTTCCTTCTCTAGCAGCCTGCTGGGGGAGGGGGTGGGGGTGCTGCCGAGGGTCAGGCCTGCAAGGTCCCAGTGGGGTGCTCAGAGGGATGAGGGACAAGGGCAGGGTCAGAAAAGAAGCCAGTGACTCCTGGAAGCAGGCAGGGCCCGTGAGCATCTGATGCTGCCTTTGGTTACTGCTCCGTCTCTCGCAGTCTCAGCTTCCCTATCTGCCAGGTGAGGGGCCCTGGACAGGTGTGCAGAGCCCCAACCACGGGTTGGGGTATCCCAGGACACAAATACCCACCTCCCAATCTCATAACAAATCTTTGTCGAGCACCTACTCTGCCCCCAAAGGAGCTCAGGTGGGTTAGGCCCTGGACTGCTAACTACAAGGTCTATGGTTCTAATCCACTAGTGGCTCCAAAGAAAGCTTCCCTTCCTCTCAAGACGAGCAGCCTATGTGACCCTATGTTCACTTGGCTGTGAACCCAAAGGCTGGGAATTTGAGTTTACCCAGAGGCGCCTCAGAAGAAATACCTGGTGATTCGCTTCTGAACAATGGGCTATGGGCAGGCTCAGGGAGCACAGTGTGACTTTGATGCATAAGGGAGGGGGGGGGTTACCATGGCTCCAAGTTGTCTTCACGGCCCCTGGAAGGAGATGCCAAGCCCCACTCTAGATGCCAGGGCACATGAACTCGTTGTTCTCAGAAACCGAACCCTCATCCTTCAGATACCATAAGTGTGTGTGTGTGTGTGTGTGTGTGTGTGCGTGCACACACACACACACACATGAGTGCAGGGACTCTGCCCACGGAGCAGAGTGTGGTGCATAGCGGAGCTTGGGCAGCGTGACACAGTAACTGAGCCATGCTGCACAGGCTGCTGGGAAAGGCCATGCAGCTGACCTCTGGGAGGGAAGGCCGGAAGATGCAGCCAGGGTTTGGAATGTGGGGTGGCTGGAGCTGGTTGGAGCAGTGTCTCATTGAGAATTGGGCGTTTGCTCTTCAGAGCCATAGGAAGTCACAGGAGAGGTGAAGCAGGCAGCCAGGAGACTTCATGTGCTTTGCAGGCAGAAGCATCCCTGGGTGCCGTGGGAGGGTCCAGGACTGCAGACCAGGACCCCCTGGTCACAGCACATGGGAGTATGCACTGCTAACCTGTACCATCCCCTCCACTGGTGGAGGGTGGGACCCGTGCTGGGCCCCAGGGTGCCACGGGCTGAGTTTCTGTCCTCTTATCCCCACCTTGCAGGTTTCAGTGGGTTTAGGAAGACAGTCAGCAGGTGGGGCTTGCTCTGACCTCCAGATCCTGTGCAAGCTCCCTCCTGGCCCTGTGCTCCCCTTGGCCCCACGTCCTGTGGCTTCAGACTCCCCCTCGATCCTTTCCTCAGCTTGCAGGGTTTCCTACCCCTCTGGTCCTCAGAGGAGGGGCCTCTGTGGCATAGTGGTTACGTGGTGGGCTGCTGACCACAAGGCCCGCTATGGACACTGTCTGAGGTTCCCAGGGAGAACAGCAAGGCTTTCTTCTCCCACAAAAAGTGACAGCCTCCGAAACCCCCAGGGCCCACTCTGTGCTGTGCTGTAGACTGGCATCGACTCGATGGCTTTTTGCTGTGTTTGGCTTTTTGCTGGTCCTCGGGAGGGAAGTCCCCAGACATAGACCCTCAAAGCTCAGCCCATCCATCGCTTCTTGGTGGCTGGTCTTTGGCCAAGCTCCTTCTCCTTAAACCTCAATGTCTTTGAGAGAGATCTTGGTGGCCATTCTGTGCTGAGGGCATGAGGACCCCTTGCTGCTGTGTGGCAATGGCGTAGCTGCCACAAGGCACCGTGGAGGCCTGCGGGGAGGGTACGGCTGATGCCACAGGTGGTTATGGGGAAGCCCGGGACATTGTGCCCCAAAGGCAGACTCACTGCTATTGAGCCGAGCAAGGGTCACTCCCAGCGATGGCCCAGCGTGCAGCTGCCCCTGTGGGTCTCCCTGGGAGCATACAGCCTCACCTTCCCCCAAGGGGCAGCTGGGCTCGAACCATGAACCTTCTGGTTAGCAGCCCTGCACATAACCCACTGCACCAACAAGCTGTGTGCACAGTCGGTGATGTTAGGGGTCACCCAGCCAGTGCGGCTCCTCTGGGAGATAGGTGCCAGGTGAGCTGGGCAGACAAGGGACTTCTGGGGCGGGGAGCAGGGCCAGGAGGGTATGGGGGTAGCAGAAGGCCTCCAGCATCCTCTTCACCCACCCCCCAGTCCCTACACGGTGCGTTCTCCCTCCCTCCAACTGCCTCCAACCCTGCCCGCACCCTCCACTGGACCTTAGGGAATGGCTTTGGCCACCTCCCAGTGCCCTTGCCTCCTCTCTATTTGCATATTGAAATGTGTGTGCAGCCTCATCTCAGGCCTCCCTCCCCCCACCCCCTGCATCTCCCAGAGCTGAGCTGTCCACATGAGCAAGAGCCCCGGAAGAGCCCCTTCACCGCCCCCCCCCGTCCTTTCTAGACCTGCCACCTCCAGCACCCTGTACCCACCGCTTTGTGTGGGGGAGTTGGGTGCCTTCTTATTTCCCGTCTGCCAGTCCTGGCACCTGATAGCTGCTGTCGGATCGTAAGCCTGACATTTCAGCGTCTGTGCCAGGCAGCCCCCAGCCCAGGCAATCGATTCTCCCTGCATAATCGCTAAGCACCGTCCATAACATTTCATCAGCCCCATCGCCCCTTCCGGCTGCTTTCTCTGGGCCTCCTGCTGGGGGCCCATGCCCTGCCATCCCGGAGTGGGTGCTGTCTCTCCTAGTCCCAGAAAGAACTGATTCGCCCTCGAGCTCCTGGCCCCTCACCCCCTCCAGCTGCCTTCTGCTACCATGAGGACATGCAGGCTGCCTCTGTCCTGGCCCTTCCTGCCTGGCACCCTCTCTCACCAACCCCCGCCCCCGACAACAGGGTCCCTTCACATCCTTTAGAGCACCATGTTCTTGTCCCACTCCAGGCCCTTGGCACGTCCCACAGCCACCACCATGATTCCTGTGAAGTAGCCCGTCTCTCTTTTGTCTAGCTTGCTCTCACGTGGCATGCAGGTACTATGGAAGGGTGACTTCCCCGGAAAGCCTTCCTGGATTTTCCAGGCTAGGCTGATGCTTTGCACTCATGGGTAATGTAATAGGTAGGCTTGTTGTGCCAACATGGCCAATGAACACATGTAAGATCAATTGAAGGGCGGAGATATAAATGGCTCGACAAACCCCACCCTTATTCTCTTGCTGTTGGATCTTCGGACCAGCCCACTGCCTTGCTTGTCCTGTGCCTCGATCTCCAAGCTATACCACCCATGGGACACCTAATCCATGAACTGTATTGCTGTGAGTTGAGGTTCCTTCAAGCCCCGCATCACCACGTTTCTGGAATATACATCTCTTGAGCTGGGGACTGTCGGACTCTGTCATCTGGCTGACTGTTGGTGACCTGCCTTGCTGTTTGCTGCTTATGACCAGATAGCCTGAATTGCTCTACAGAGGACTGCTCGGCGGCCCTCAAGTCTCGAAGGACTGCCAGTGTACTGGCTGTCTCATGCAAGTGAGTTGCACCGAGCCATTTGTACTGCTTTATAGATTACTCCACTGTTTATTTCTTATGTTAGACATCTTTTTATCTATATAAATATATAGAGAGGATTATTAGTGTTCTGGTTTTTTTTCTCCAGAGAACCCTGTCTCTTTTGTGGCCTATTCTGGGGTTTCCTGCCTGTCTGGCCTGCTCCCTCTGGAAAGGGTCTGTCTCTACTCAGTGTGCTCTGTGCCCATGGGGTTGGCAGCCAGTGGTGTTCGGAGCCTGTGTGCCGACGAATGCATCTACCCTGCCAGTCTGTGACAATGCCAGCCACGGGCCCCCAGTTTGACCATAAGAACGTGCCCCCTCGTGAGGAAAGTGCCCCCATCAGGCTGTAGTGTCGTGAGGGAGGCCAGGGCAGAGGAAGAAGGAGAAGTCTGATGCTCAGAGGGGCTGTGACTTCTGAGGCCAGGGGCCTGGCCTGACTCATCTTTCTTCTCTCAGTGACGAATGATGACAGGCACACATGAGCAAAAGACAGCAATGATAGAGACATGACTGCCCGCCCCCACAGTGATCACCAATAATCGGCAAATAGGATGTCTCCTGTGCATTAGGTTGGATTCCCTAGAGAAGCAAGACCCTCGGCGACGATGTGTGTGGAGAGAGAAAGAGGCTGCTCTCCAGCAGTGGCTCACACAGTGGTGGAAGCAGGGTAAGTCCAGCCCAGTGCAAGCCAGCCTTCTCCTGACTCACAGGAAGCAGGAGGGTAAAGCAGAGACGCGGGGGGTGGGGGGTGGGGTGGGGAGGGGAGGGAAGCACCGGCTGGTAGATGCAGAGGTCCAAAGTCAGCTGAATGAATCCACCTTTGGGAGCCCGCTGACAGCTCCTGGAGATCAAGGTGCCAGACTCAAGACCCAGCTCCAGCAGCAGGCGAAGAAGCAAAGAGCCAAAAGGATTCTCTCTCATCTACAGAAAGGAGTAGGACACCGAGCTGTCGCCAGGCTGCCATTCAACGGACAGGTTGGGCCCTGCCCCGACTCTTAACCAGGAGGGTTCGGTTGGCATATGCCCAACCCTAACAACCCAAGAGCACGTATGGCTTTGGCAGAGGATTTTTCTGCACGTGTGCTATAAATGTATCCAGACCCACAGTACTGTGTGCTGTTGTTCTTCTTGCTAGACACACTGAGATGCATACATGGGACGAGGTTTATAGACAAGAACCATTGAACATTGAGAAAGCATCCGAGCCCAGTCCAGATCAAGTCCATGTGTCCGATATTAGCCCACATGTCCAATATCAATCTATAAACTCCTCTTCAGACTCATGAAACACAAGCAATGATGCTGAATGCAGGGAAACCACAGGCCAGTGGGTGGGGATTCTCGTGGGTCCAGTGGTAGGGTAAGCACCTCTGCGCTGGCAGGGCTCTCCCCGAGGCTCCTCCAACTCTGAAACTCAGGGTTGCTTCCTGTGGCTTCTCCTCAGAAATGTCTTGCAGGGAGTCAGCAGAGAGATAGAGTGTCTCCTGCCTCTAAGAAGGAGTTGCTAGAGTTCCCGGGATCCTCAGGGGAAGGCCATGGCCACACAAAGGCCTCATTGGCTGTACGATGATTGACAGGCTGGGCTCCATCCCTTCACTTGTAATCCTTGCCAATTGACAAGAGATGATATAACTACCGCACCCCCTACAGAACGAAGCAATGCCCGGTCCTGTGTCACACTCACAGTTGTTGCGTTTGAGCTCATTGGTGCGGCCGCTGTGTCGATCCAGAGGAGTCTTTGTTGTTGACTCTCGATCTGACCGGGAGGTCTGGTGGTGCAGGGGTTAGACACTGAGCAGATAACTGTAAGGTCAGCAGTTCAAAACCCTCAGTTGCTCCTCAGGAGAGAGGGCTTTTGCTCCCGGAAAGAGTGACAGTCTTTAGAGGATATAGGGGCAAGATGATGAATAGTGGCTATGATCAGACATCATGAGGTACTGAGTTACTGGGTTTGGGGACTTAGGACTCCCTAAGTCTCAGGGAACATGTAAGTACAACTCACAGTTTAGCTCACAACAACAATGTTCCTTGGGTGATTAGCAACTGAGAGTTTTTTTGGTCATCTTTCAAACTTAATTAATTTCAAAAATCATTTTATTGGGGGCTCATACAACTCTTTTCACAATCAATACATAATCCATTCTATGCATGCCACATTTTATTCATCTGTTGCCATAATCATTCTTTAAACGTCCTCCTTCTACTTAGCCCCTTGGTATCAGTTCCTCATATTTCCTTCCCCCTCCCCCTCCCTCATGAACCCTTAATGATTTACAAATTGTCATTATTTTGTCATATTATACACAGTCCGATGTGTTCCTTCACCCACTTCCCTGTTGTCCGTATCCCAGGGAGGAGGTTATATGTATGTAGATCCCTGAAATTGGTTCCCCTTTTTTTATTCCACCTTCCCTCCATCCTCCCGGTATCACCACTCTCACCACTGGTCCTGAAAGGATCATCTGTCCCGAATTCCCCATATTTCTGGCTCCGCAACTGAGGTTTTAAGAGCTTAAAACAATAACAACACATTTTAAGAGCTTTAGATTGACTCTCTAAAATGCAATGGTTGGTCTTCCCTCTGCCAGAGCAAGGAAGGATGCAGGAAACCAGAGATACCAACCAGTCATTAGTCCACATGACTATCTGGACCTCCACATGCATAGTCTGAGATCAGAAGAGCCAGATGGTACCTGCCTATCTGCTGCTCAGATTAGGATCCAATCGGAGAACTTGAACAGAGAGAGAGAAATATAGAACAAAAATTGAAATCATAAAGAAGAACAGACAGACCAGACTGATAGAGACTGGGGGAACCCTTTAGACGAGGTGTCCTCAAACTACGGCCCAGGGGCCCCATGTGGGCCGCCACCAAGGACATTTATCCAGCCACCGGGTGTTTTTGCCTCTGTTGCCTGTCCTGCTTAGCAGCCAACTCATCCCCGGTCTGCAGTGAATATGTCCATAGTTTGTTTGCTTTGTAAACTACAGTCCTGCCCTCCAACAGTCTGGCCCCAGTTTAAAAAGTTTGAGGACCCCTGCTCTAGACTATGGAAACTCAGGAGTCCTTCAACCTGGAACTGAGCCTCCCTTGGGGGAATCACTTTTCAGCCAAACACCAGACAGGTCTACAAACAGTATCCGGATGGAGTCATGACCACACAAGACCCAAAGGAAGGCCTTTGCCCCAGAATCAAGGCCTGGAGGCCGAGGGGGTGGGAAGTGGGGGTGGATGGAGACGGGGACCTCAGGCAGGAAGTGGGAAGAGTGCTGCTACGTTGGCAGCATCATGAGACAAAAAGTGCCCACATTGCTGGATGGGAACCTGACGTGCTGGGCAAATGTTCAACCAAAGCGCTGTTGTCATCAGGTGCCGGGAGTTGGTTCCGACACACAGCGGCCTTGTGCATGACAGAGCCCAGTGCAGCCCGGGCCTGGGCCGTCCTCACAGCTACTCCTCTACGTCGGCTGACTGCCGAGGCCATGGTCTCATTCCAGTCGGCTCTGACCCATAGCAGCCTAGGCTTCGCCCTGCGGAACTCTGTCTGGTCCTGCCTTGTCTTCACGATTATGAGTGGGTGTCCTCCCATAAGGAATTGCTCCCCCCAAAGCGATGCATTTAAGAGGTACCCAAAGAAAACAATTTTCTTTCAAAGTTAGTGTATTTAAATGTTTTTTGTTTGTTTTTTTAACGAAAACAACCGTATCCCCTTCAAAGGACTCTCCCTGACAATACATTTGTCAAGTCTGGGATTCCATTCTTGGAAACATTTTTCAAACTCATCTCTTTGGCTGGCTGACAGCACCTCCCTCGTTTTTGTTTTTGTTTTTCTTTTTTCTTCACCTCTTCTACATCGTCAAATCACTGTCCTTTCCTGTCCCTCTTCATTCTCAGAAACAAAAAGAAGTTGCACGGTGGGAGGTCAGGTGAGTCAGGCTCGTGGGGCAAGAGATGCATGCTGTCTTTTGCCCCAAACTGGTGCACTGAGATGGCTGCGTGAGCAGGTGCATTGTCTTGGTAGCAAAAGCAGTCCCCGTCTGCCACAAATCAGACCTTTCTTTGTGGCACACTGTTACACACTCTTTTTCAGAACTTCTAAATAGAAAACTTGATTCATAGTCTGACCCGGTGGAATGAACTCCAGTGCACTCTCCCCTTCACATCACATCGGTATTTTTATAGGGGGGGGGTACCCCCCTCTTATCTCTGAGCACATGGAGCAGCATGGTGTCCGTCCGTCTCCTTGAAGACCTTCCTCTTTTCTCATGAACCAGCCATGATGTCTTTCCTTCTGATGCCGAGTCTCCAGGGACCTCCTTTCCTCGCTACGAGGGCGCAGCATCCTCCCGGCTCTTCTTCCCAGACAGATGTGCCCGTTCTTCTGGCAGTTTTTGGACCCTTCGACCTTGCTCACCGACGCCGAGTACAAATGCTTCCCTCCTTCCCTGGGGCCTCTCCGTGGGGCTCACTCGACGTGCGGTGTCCTTCCGCGTCCTTGCTTTCCCACCCTGCACCGAACTTCCTTTGGCAGCGGATTTGCCCAATGCAAATTCAGGACATGTTCTGTTTCCTGACTGCTGCTTCCCTGCACGTTGATTGTGATCCCAAGAAAAGGTTTCCCAGCTACCCCACCCGACGGCGTGAAGACGGCGTTGAGGGTGACGGAGGCACTGGTGGGGAGAGGAAGGGCGTCTTCAGCAGTGACGCGATGCCGCAGGAATGCCAACGCGGAGCCCGGTGACTGGTGACCTAGCGGGTCGCGAAAATCATGCTGATCTGCTGTGGTCTGGGGTCGCGTCATGGAGAAGACGGACGTTAGAGCGCAGCCAACCCAGGGTCCTATCCTGCCTAGGTCACGTGGAGGAGTCACGGAACCTCCCATGTCTCAGCTTCCTCATCGGCAGGGCACGGTAGGGAGGGCGCCTTCTCACGGGGTCCAGACGGGGTCCATCCAAGACACGGCATCAACGAGCGGATTCCGACTCACTCCCCGAGACCCTGCAGGACAGAGTCGAACTTCCCCCGTGGATTTTCAGGGCTGTAAATGTTTATGGGGACCCATGGCCTTTCTCCTGCTGAATTGCTGGTGGGTTTGAACTGCTGACTTAGTGGTTCCGCGCCCAATTCTGAACTCACAGCTCCCCCTCCCACAGAGCTCCTTCCGTCTTACAAGGAGGGTTCTCAATGGACTAACTCTCGCAGGTAAATAGCTGGCACTTGCTCAGAGCATATAATGTAGCCCTCGCCTTTGAAGTCACCAATCCAATAGCACCTTCATGCACACACAGACACATGTGTGCACACACGCTTGCACATGCGTGAGCAACCACACGCCGCAGTGCATGCTCACAAACACGTACATTCACACATGCACACACGCATGCATGTGTGCACACTAAGGTCACCAGATGCCCTACTTTTTAGCAATTTGTCCCACGTCCCGCGGGGTTTTAAAATTAAATAAATATATTACGATACTATTTTTGCATTCTACGAACATTTTTGTTGCTCCATATACCATATAGACCAAATTTTTAATCAAGAGCCCTCCCCCTCCCCCCGGCCAATGGTGTCCCACTTAAAATCTGGCCACTTTACTGGACACACGAGCACGCATGCAAACACGCACACATACTAAAACAAGGTGGCACAGCACTAGATGTCAAGGGGATGTCTTGCCATGGAGGAGAGGCAGGCAGTGGGTGGAGGAAAGTGGTTCTTGGGCTTGTGGAACAGTGTCCAGGAGGCAGGAGAGGTGTGGGCACAGGCATGGTGCTGGCAGGCTCTGGGAGGGGTGTGAGACAGTAGTGGCCACTGTTGTAGTGGGAGCGGTGGGTGGAGCTCTTGAAGAGGAAGAGCGAGAAGGCCAGGGGGACAGGAGGCCTGACTATGAGGAAGGGACAGTGGCCTACGCTCCCTGCAGTACCTGATGCCACACAAGGAGCCTTGTCTGATGCCCAGCTCTGATCCCAGCCCTGTCACTGACCCTGTATGTGACAGGGGCTGACTCCTTCCCTACCAATGGTCCAGTGCCTCTCTACAACACCAGTGCCCACACCCCAGGGGTGTGCTTGGCCTCCTCCAGCAGATAGCGCCCAGAAGCCCTCGGGTCGCCCCGAGATGTGTTTGAGACCGACTGAGATCTGTGTCTGAGGCTTTGCAGCGGGGCATCTGAGCATCTCTAAAATGTGTCCCAGACCATCGCGACCCCCAGCCCCTCCCTCCCTCCCTCTCATCTCAGAGTAGAGCTATCAGGGTGCCCCAGAGTCCTGAACATGTGACCCCACCAGCCCCATTCCTGAAGGCCAGAGAGGTCCGTGTCTAGTCCAAGACCACACAGCTCGGGAAGGCAGAGCTGCTGCTTGGGGAACAGAGGGATGATGGGGAGGGAGGGGATGACTCTTGCTCAGAGCTCTCCTCACACAGACGGCTCACAATCAGGAAGAAGCAGGTTGGGAGTGGGGAAGCAAAGAGGAAGAGATTGACCCTCCCAGGACAGACACTCAGTGTCTGGGGCTGGCTGGAGCTGTGTGACTTTAGATAAGTCACTTGGCCTCTCTGTGCCTCAGTTTCCCCCTCAGTAAAATGGAGCTGGTGATGGCAGAACTGACCTACAGTCTGATTTCTGAGGGTTGAGAGAGTTTATCTCCAGTGTCTTGGGAGCGCCTTGGTCCGCTGAAGGACAAATGCATCTGTCTTGGAAGAAGTACGACCAGAGTGTTCCCTGAGGATGAGGATGGTGACACTTCCTCTGGCTTCCTTTGGACATGTGGTCAGGAGAGACCAGTCCCTGGAGAAGGACGTCGTGCTTGGGAACGTGGAGGAGCAGCGAGATGGACCGAGGCAGTGGCCGCACCAATGAGTGTGAGAATGGAGCTGGAGTGGGCGGTGTTTTGTTCTGCTGGGTTCTGCTGTGGGTCAGAAATGATTCCATGCTAT